>VZQC01011003.1:2408988-2432529 GCA_009823505.1 Rhizomys pruinosus | reverse complement strand
TGAGTTCAAGGCCAGCCTGGTCTACATAGTGAGTTTGAGGGCACCTGGAACTACAGGGAAACCTTGTCTGAAAAAGAACAAAACCCAAAAAACTTAGTTATGTTTTTATATTCTAGCAATGAAAACTCAGGAATCAAAATTTAATTTTGTATAATTTACAGTACTATCATATGAAATATTTGGTATGTCACATAAAACTTATCTGAGTTAATATGCTAAAAACTAGAAAACACTATAAAAGAAGTCAATGGAGAACCAAATAAATTGAAGAACTGTAACACATTATGGATCAAAGCATTCAATATAGTTCCAACTATGTAGTTCTTTTTTTTTTTTTTTGGTATTTTTGAGACAGGGTCTCCCTTTTAGTCTCAGCTGGCTTGGAGTTCACTTTGTAGACCAGGCTGGCCTTGAACTCACAGAGATCTGCCTGCCTCTGCCTCCCAAGTGCTAGGATTAAGGGTGTGCGCCACCACGCCCGGCTTCATGCTTTCTTTTTTTAAAAAAATAATTTTTATGCGTATGACTGTTTTTCCTGCATGTAAGTGCATCCTGTCATGCAATGCTGGTGGAGGCCAGAAGAGGGCAGTGGATTCCTGGAACTGGAGTTACAGATGGTTATGAGCCACCACATAGGTGCTGGGAACTGAACCTGGGTCTTCTGCAAGAACAGCCAATGCTCTTAACTGCTGAGCTATCTCTCTAGCCCAGAGGCTCACCCCTTTCTGACTCCCTGGAATGGGGATAAATAAATAGCACTCCCTTGATGAGTTTCTGTGAGGTCTGGAGAGCAGGAAGCTAACAGGCCTGGCCTGATGTCTCTGGCAGAGAGCAGATGCTGTTGTTGCTGCTGTGACTCGGGTGACAGTGCCTGACTGTGCATCTGGCTCGAATTTGATGTCAAAGGAGAGAAGCCCCACTGGACTCTGTTCTGAGACTTCGCAGCAACAGCTGCTCATCTGTACTCTGGCTCTTCTGGGTTCCTAAATTATTCCGTCTCTTAGCCTTAGGGATCCTCAGGCAACTCCAGTTAAGTGCCCTACCCAGACATCACCTACCACAAGCCAACAAAGACAGACACACAGACACACACATACACGTACACATACACATAGACACACATACCACAACAGGTTACTTCTTCTTAGTGGCTGCAGTCTACAGAGTTCTACAGCTGGCCTTCCGGGCTGGAGTTCCAGTCCCCCTCAGTGCTTCTGCCCAGAGCAGGACTCATCACCCTCCCATACTTTGCAGCCTTGGCCTATGTTTCCAGGGTCTCAGCTCTCTGCCATGTGTGCCAGCCACCGCCATCATCCTGGCATATTCCCTGTGCAAGCCATCAGCCACCATATTTCCAAACAACTCATCCCTCCCAGTAGAGGTCCTGGGTGCTTGTCTTAAAATGCTCATCAGCTTCTGTGAAGCCTTTTTCCCTCTTCCTCAGATTTCTCCTGTGATTTATTTCTTGTTTGTTTTATAACTCAAGCTCAGCATTGACTAGAATAAAGCCATAAAGTCTTCGTCTATTCAATATCAAAGATATCTCTTCTCAAATGTTTCTTTAAATTCTTTCTCAATACCAGGTTCTGTCTCTGTTCCCATTCTGCGACCTAATAAGGACTGAAATCTGTTTTCAGTAGTTACTTGATTTTTTTTTCCCCTCAGCTTTAAAAATAATTTCAGAGACCCATAGCACGGAGGGACAAAAGTACATGGTGGAGTCCTCATTTCATTCATGAGAAAACAGGCTGGAAGGGTGAGCCACGTGCTGCTCACTGGGGTGAGGGCAGGAGAAAGGCTCCTGGAGGTGCTGCTTTGGCTTTGCTAAGCCAGAGTCAGACCAAGGCACCTCCTCTATGGAAAGTTTGGGGGAGGGGGCAGCACTGCAGGAACAGCTCCTTACAGGGTCCCAGCACCACCGAGGATTCGATCTTCTTTCTCATGTCTAGGATTTTCTTATTGACATTATACTACTTATATATAATAATGTGTTTCATTATGACATTTTCATACATATACATAATGTATCCTGCTTATGTCTACCCACCACCCTCTGTTGTCCACATCTCTTCTTAACCAGTCCTACTTTTGTGTGTGTGTGTGTGTGTGTATCTGTGTGTGTGTGAGTGTGAGTGTGAATGAGTTTAATTGGAGGTGCTTACAAAGCACAGGTGGAGGGTTATTTATAGGCACATGGCAAGTTACCAGTACCACTACTGAAGAAAATGCCTCCTACCTCCCAGAAGCATTAATTTCCCACAGACCCTCAGAAAGGGGTGGGGGCTCCCCTACTTGTAACCATTAACTGTCTATAAATCCTCAGGGAGAGAAGGAGCCTCCTGAGCCCCTCCATGAGGAAGGTTGACAGGCCTTGCCTTGTGCAGGTTTTGTGTACATAATCCCAGCTGCTGAGAGCTCAAGAGTGCAAAGTCATAGAGTGCTCTAGAATAGTCTACCACTTCCTCCGCCTCTAATGTTGTTTATGCTCTCTCTTCTGCAGTGTTCCCTGAGACAGATGTCCCATTTAGGGCCGAGCATGTAACAGTCCTCTTCCTGGTAAATATGGCTAAGTCACAATCTATGTGCTTTCTCCTGAGCCTCCAACACCACGCAGGAAACCTCTCATAGGTCTCCTTCAGCACCTTCCTGAGCTGGTGTCGCTCACTTGCCTTTACCACAGAGCATTCCTTTGTATACTCATCTTCCTTTGGCTTAAGAGAAGAGCATATACAACAAGCATTAGTGATCCTGAGCATCTACCTGCAGAAACCCAAGTGCTGAGCATCTGACCCCCAGGAAAAGAGACGAGTCCAAACAGGAGTCACAAGCCCACCTACAAATGCTTCACAGTCTTAGACCAAATGGCCTTCTGCTAAGGTTTTCAAGAAATATGGGGAGTAATTACCAGGTGCAGATGAGCACACACAACCCCTCTTTTCTTTTGTCATGCAGAACCAGAATCAGGGCTTCTTGTAATTTTTTTTTACAATGTATACTTAAAGGAGCCAGGGATACATATGTATTTTCTCTCTGACCATTCAAACACTCAGTTATATTAACAGGACCACCAGCAGTTTAAAGTGGAACCCTTGCCTTCATCTCTTAGGGGAAGGACTTTTAGCTCTTGTCATGGCCCAAGGCCCACCCCTCCCTCACTAGTAAGACTTCAATGCATGTCAATGCCACCATTTTCCATATTCCTTTCATGTTTATGGTTGGTTAAGAATACTTTAATAATTTTACAGACTTGTCCAATCATTTATAAAAGTCACTATCTTATGGGGCTGGAGAGATGGCCTAGCGGTTAAGAGCGCCAACCGCTCTTACAGAGGACGCAGGTTCGATCCCCAGCACCCACATGGCGGTCGAGAACCGCTGAAACTCCAATTCCAGAGAACTCCAGTTCCAGGGGATCCCGACGCCTCTTCTGACCTCCGAGGCATGCAGCACGGGTGCACAACTTGCATGCAGACTATATTATACACAACAGAAATAAATAAATGCCGGGCGTGGTGGCACGCCTTTAGTTAAATCCTAGCACTTGGGAGGCAGGGACACTCGGATCTCTGTGAGTTTGAGGCCAGCCTGGTCAATAAGAGTGAGTTCCAGGACAGCCAGAGCTACAGGGAGACCCGGTCTCAAAAAGACCAAAAAAAAAAAAAAAAAAAAAAAAAGTCACTATCTTATAACAACCATGAAAACAAATACTTTTGAGCAGTTACTATCTGCAACTGTCATTATCTTTTTTAAAATTTTTATTTATTTATTTATTTTCTATGTGTATGAATGTACTGTCTGCATGCAAGTTTGTGCACCCGTGTCATGCAATGCCGCGGAGGTCAGAAGAGGGTCTTGGATTCCCCTGGAACTGGAGTTCTCCTGGAATTGGAGTTACAGATGGTTCTCAGCCGAAATGTGGGTGCTGGGGATTGAACCCGGGTCCTCTGCAAGAGCAGTTGGTACTCTTAACTGCTAGGCCATCTCTCCAGCCCCCTGTCATTAACTTTTATAATAATTCCATAAAATAGATTACAACTTACAAGGATGGAAATAATAGCCTAAAAAGGATAGTAGGCCTTATTAGCCTATCTGGAAAAGCAGCATACCAGCAGTTTAGTATGTGAACTCTCAGTCCTGAATCAGTACGATTACATTTAAATCCTGATTCATTATATAGCAGTATGTCTCTAAGCTTCAGCTTGGGGCATATGAAGTGGGGTTGCTGAGAAGCCTCAAACAAGGCGAGGCGAATGAGGTACTGGGCCCAGGACTTCCATGCGGTAGTGCTGGTGACAGTGGATACACACTCTCAGGAGGAAGCAGCTCCCTCGGGGCTAGAGTCTGCTCCTGACGTCTAATTCCAGGGTCACACTTCCTGCTGTTCATATAATCCTGAAGTCAGCAGAGTTTTTCTCCCTCTTTTAAAGATGAGGAATTAGGCTCAGAAATGCAAAGCAAATTGCTCAGGACCACACAGCTGTTAAGTGTCAAGACTGGGGTTTGAGCCAAGTGCAGCTTTACCTGACTTCCTGGATCTGCTGCTTGCATTAATCTGTTTCTGTTGGTCCCACTGTGTGACACTTTCACTTTTTCTGTCTCTGGAATTACTTGGATGACATCACACACGCTGTGCCCTCAACACAGCACTGGTTCAACAAAAATCTACGTCGTCTTTAGGTTTTGGGTTTTTTATTTGTTTTGACTTTGGGGGGTGGTTGTTTTTTTTTAAGGCAGGGTCTCCCTGTAGCCCCAGCTGGCCTGGAACTCACTATGTAGACCAGACTGGCAACTATCTCACAGAGATTCATTTGCCTTGCCTCTCGAGTGCAGGGATTAAAGGTGTGTGTCACCATGCCAGGTCTTGTCTTCTTTTTCAAGATAGGGTCTTATGTAGTCCAAGCTGGCCTCAAGCTTGCTGCAGAGCCAAAGCCAGCACTGAACTCTTGACCCTCCTGCCTCTACCTCCCCAAAACTGGGATTACGAGTATGTCTACAATGCCAGATTCCATGTTTTCCTTGGGCAGCCTCATGCCTGTGCCAGTCTCTCCTCAGAAATCTGACCAGCATCAGTTATGATGGCTAAGAATTCCAGGACAGGAGAAACACAAGAAAGAAAATTTCAAGTCAAGTGTGCTGGCACATGCCTTTAATCCTAGCACTTGGGATCTCTGTGAGCTCAAGGCCAACCTAGACTAAAGAGCAAATTCCCAGCCTGCTAGTGTTTGCATAGTGAGACCCTGTCACAAAAACAAAAACAAAAACAAAACAAATATAAAAGATGTCCAGCATTTATAAATGCTGAAGCTGAGTGATGGGCATATGGGGGTCTGTGGACTTTTCTCTATATTTTTTATGTTTTAAAATTTATACAATAAGATGTTTTTTAAAAGCAGTGAAACTGGGCATGATGGCACAGCCCTGCAATCCTAGCATTTGGGAGGAGGAGGCTGGAGGGACCGGAGTAAGTCACTCTTGACTACGTGGTTTAAAACACCCTGGGATATATGAGACCTTGTCTCAAAACAAAACAGAATGAATGGTGGCTCTTCATTCTGTATCAAAGGTTATTTGGAAACCTCAGTGAAAATTATCCTAGGGATTCCCTCATTTCCCACATATAGTCTAAACAAACCTTACTGAACAGGTCGAGCCATCTTAGCTTTACCTCTGTTTGCTTGAGAATTAACCACCAATACCTCTGATCTTCTGTTTTACTATTAAGGGAGTAAGATAGCCAATCAATTCTTTTTGTTTGGTCTGTTTACTGGTATTTAGTGGCTAGACATCAAACCCAAGGCCTTGTGCATACTCTATAACTGAGCCCTAGTCCTCACGATACTTTCTTTTATAGCAGACATAATGCCTGTGCCTAAATGACAGATGGCTTCCTTTTTACTATAGTTTCTGTAGCTTGCCTAATAGGGAAATCAGTTTCACTGATAGGAAGTTCACTTACAGACACTTTCATTTCTTCTTCAATAAACATATTCTTGCTAAGATTTTTCTTCCTATGGCAGAGACAGTACCTCTCTCCAACCATGAGTTACATATCTTTGCAACCTCCCTTTATAATAAGCCAATGTATTATTTCATACTCAGAGCAACCAATGGAGACAGTCAGGAAGGGTTCGTTGCTATTTCACCATTTGCAACTGTGCCAGCAGCAGTCAGAACCAAACAGCATATGAAAAGTAATGGAACCCAGAACCTAGTGCCCTTGAATCTTGTCCCAGAGTCTTTGGCTTCACTCCATACTGCCCTGAGAGCAGGCAGCAGGAAAACTCAGAGGATAAAGGAAACTGGGGTGCTCACAGCAATGGAGGGATGAGACAATGATGTGATGGCCCAAGAAAGGATGCACCTGCATCACTAGAAGCACCCAGAACAGCTAGAGAAGATGGCTTCATGTTTATATCTGGAGGTTGGTTATCCAAGTCCAGATCTTCCTTGTAGCCTGAGAAGACTTCTGAAGACCCCGTCCTAGTGGCATAGGAGCTAGGCCACAGCACGACACATTCCTGCAGAATTTAGAAGTAGAAGGAACACAAGGCCTCAGAGGCCAACAAACCAGTGGGCTCTGATCACAGCAGTACTGCTTAGTTATTTGAGGTCAGGCCTCTTCCTGTTCTGTAAAGGGAGGATTCCGCTGCCTCAGAAATCTTTCTTGAGAGTCATAAATGAGATATCTTAGGTCGAAGCAGCAAGTATGATCTTGGGGCCAATTCTTTCACTCTCTCCTTCCTTTTATTGCCTCTTCCTACTCTGTGTAGCCTTGCTGCTGAAACACAGCAGGTGTCCAGTGTCACTGAGTGTTAATTGTTAAGGAACTGAGGTCCTCTGAGATGCAATGGTGACTGAGGAGCTCATAGGAAGGAGCATGTTGCAGAGAGGATTCTGAGGAAGACATAGATGCATCTACCTCAAAGGTGGACACTGTCCCATGACCTTCAAAGCAACCCCAGCACATGCACACAATCCTCTGCTGGCAGAAATTCAAGCCAATCTCCCTTTAAAAGAAGCAGTAGAGGGCTAGAGAGATGGTCTCGTGGTTAAGAGCACCGACTGCTCTTGCAGAGGACCTGGGTTCGATCCCCAGCACCCACATGGCGGCTGAGAGCCGTCTGAAACTCCAATTCCAGGAGAACTCCAGTTCCAGGGGAATCCGATACCCTCTTCTGACCTCCGTGGCATTGCACGACATGGGTGCACAGACCTACATGCAGACAGCACACTCATGCACATAAAAAAAAAAATAAAAATAGAAATAAAAAAAGAAGCAGTAGAGAGAGAAGATGCAGGCCTTTTAAAGATGAGTACAAAGTTAGCCAAAATGATGTATAATCATTAGCAAATGGACACAATTTGTAGTAACTCAAGAAAAGTGTTTTGCTAAAAGAAAATGTGATCCTTGGTCTAGCATTTAACCAAAAGTAGACATTTAGGCCAAGAAAGGCAGTTGAGTTAGTCAGAATTCTATGGGAAATTCAGTAAGAAGGAGATTTGAACCCTATTTCTTCCTTTCATGGTCTAAGAACTACCGTTCTTAGCACCTCTAAACCAACATGACTCCCCATCTGGAGGCAGCTACCTGTACAGCACCCTGAGGCTGTTGACCTGCTGCTGGAGGCTGTGTGAATTGGGGATGGCTAAGGTTGGGTTCAAAAAGTCTCATCCACCACCCCTAAAAGTAACTCTTCCAGGCTAGTCCAGGGCTTCCTCCCTCCCTCTAGTCTCCGAGTCTAGTTTCCCTCCACCTCCACCTCCCTTCTACAAAGGGCACTAAGGGCTTCTCATCCTGCAGGTGTCTCCCAGGATTGGACTTCCTCCAGCAAGCCTTCCTTTGAGGGCTGGGCTGGGTGATGGGTACCTACTGGGAACCCCCCCACAAAGCCTGTTGTTTCTCTACTTGGGTGCCTGCCTGTCACTGTAAACCCTAATGGTTCTCAGCTAGGGGTGGTTTCACCTCCAGGGGACACTAGGCACTAACATTCTCAGTTCCTGACACTCTTGATGGAGGACGCTGCTATCATCCAGTAAGTGGAGGACACTGCTATCATCCAGTAAGTAGAGGACGCTGCTATCATCCAGTAAGTGGCAACCAGCGATGCTATTGAACATTTTGCTTTGCACAGGACAGCCCCTACAATAAATAACTATTTGGTCCATGTTGCATGTGCTGAGGTTGGGACTCCCTGGTCTACTGTAATCATTCATGGGTTTTTCTTTCTCATAGCAGGTGCCTCATTCCTATTACACCCCCACTGCCTTCTATTCAAGGAGCACAAAATATATCTATTAAATGACTAAATGGCCGTTAGGAATTAACAAGAGTTGCTACCTTTTTTTTTGGTCTTTTCAAGACAGGGTCTCCCTGTAGTCCCAGCTGTCCTGGAATTCACTCTGTAGACCAGGCTGGCCTTGAACTCACAAAGATCCACCTGCTTCTGCCTCCCAAGTGCTAGGATTAAAGGCGTGCGCCACCGCAACGGGCTCTAAGAGCTGCTACCTTTTGACTGTGACCAGCTCCCTGCACTGAGCTTTCTGCCCAGCACGAATTCTAACCTTGTTGACTCTCAGCAGGCCTCCTCTCCAATATTCCTGCTCCATGTTGCAGGTCAGGGCACTAGAGGATTAGAACTACCTGCAGCAAAGCAGAGCACAGGGCACCTGGGCTGCAGGGTCAGATGGAGAGACACCACGTCCATGGAGATGGCCTGAGACCAGAGGGAGTGGGCCCAGCCACCAGGCAGCGGGGCAGCAGGATGCACAGGGCTTGTGTGCTGATGATCTTTCAACTCTTCGGTGGGCTATTCATTGACATACTGGACAGAGACCATCGACTTCTGAGCCTGCAGAAGTTCACTGCTCTATGAAGTGACCCTGGCTGATAAATCCATTCTCCAAACACCGAGTCACTGGCCTTTCTCTTCTCTCTGCTTCTGTTACTCAGTTCACATGAATTAGGATAAACTTATTTTACATGATTGTAAGGGGCTGGTAATTCTCAGCAATTTCAGGAATGAAATGTTCACAGAGACGTTCAATACAGTGACATATAGGGCTTGGAAATTCAAAATCACTGCTCCCTAAAACATAGTATTCAATTTATTATATTTTACAAATGTAATCTAATTTATGATCAAAGAAATGTAGTCAGGCAGTTTAACCCAGAAACTAAGGTTGAGGAGTTGCAGGAATTGTGAAGGTAAAAACGAATGTTTTCACTAACAGTCCCACAAATTCACTCTGAAATTCCTTACAACTCTTGGATGAAGGCCAATCTGTCCCTGTGATTTATTTACATCCAGTTTGTCAGCTAGATCTAGGACATTCTGTACATCTCTTATGACTTGATCTGGTATCTCTACCTCTAAAGAAGATTTGAGACTGGTATTCATTTTGACATATTTTTCTGAAAAGAGCAAAGAATTTATTGTGGCTGCTGCCTCCTTTTCACATTCCCCAAGGAGTATTCTGATTATCTGGAAAGATTCTACAAGGAGTGAGGCTGGTTCTTTAATATCAGTTCCTCAAACAGACCCTAGTTGGTTTTGCTTTGATAGCAGTGTCTCATAGAATGTTTCTTAAATTCTGTGTAGATACTTTTCATGGGTTTCTTTATATGAGTTTCCTAAATTTTCCAAATTAAAATAACTTTAACATTTTAAAATGTCTCTTTCTTGTACCATGTTGCTGCTTTGAGCAATCCTCTCTGATCTATATCTATAAATAACAATTATGACTCAGGTAATAATCCAACATCCAGCAGTAGAAGGGTACAATAAATGAGGACTTAGAGTGGGTTTCACACAAGGCTGGAACAAAGAAAGCATTGAGTAAAGGGTTGTTTATTCTCTTATTGAACAAAGAAGGTAGGGGAAAAACAGGGATGTCATTCTCAGCCAAACCTCCCTCCCTAAAGGAGGTTCAAATCCCATCACATTTTATGTTTTCCACAGGTATCTGGCAACTAACCTTTCTTTTTTTTTTATTTATTTTTGTATGTGTATGAGTGTCCTGTCTGCATGTAGGTCTGTGCACTCGTGTCGTGCAATGCCGCAGAGGTCAGAAGAGGGTCTCGGATTCCCCTGGAACTGGAGTTCTCCTGGAATTGGAGTTACAGACGGTTCTTAGCCGCCATGTGGGTGCTGGGGATCAAACCCAGGTCCTCTGCAAGAGCAGTCGGTGCTCTTAACCGCTAGGCTATCTCTCCAGCCCCATGGCAGCTAACCTTTCTAAGGAGTTCGTGGGTTACATCATGAGTCTGTCGATATTTGCAATCACTCTTTCCCTATGGACACACTATCTTGGCTTTCTTTCCGTACAGCAGACTGTTAAGCTTACATTCATTACGGTCATTAAATCACAGCAGCTCACACAAAGACATTCTGGACCTTCCACAGTGCTATGCTTCCTTTCCTTCTGTAAAATCATTAGCACAGGAAATGATCATTTGTCCTAATTCATCCAGGGAGTTATTTTGCCAATCCATAAATGAGTAAACACCCTCATTATTACTAATTGGCCTGATTTTCTAACTCGGCCAGCGGGATTCTGAGTGAGTTTCCAGCTCAATCTCATTATCCTCATCAGGTGGCTCCTAACCCCTCTCTACTGACATATTTTCATTCACTTTGGACTATTTTCACCTACTGGACACTTCTTGGTAGTATTTTTATGCTGTGTACCTTCTACCCTAGCAAGTACTTTGTGATCCTGCCTTCTTATCCTTCTTTCATCATCTGTTTCAAGAGAGCCTTTGATTCTAGAGAGACTCAAAGGGCTTCTCTTTGTACCTTTATCTCTGGTTCTCATTAGGATCCTAAAGTTCTACCTCTCTCATGGGTGTTATAGACAAGAGGTATACATGAGGCTATCTATCTATCTATCTATCTATCTATCTATCTATCTATCTATCTATCATCTATATCTACCTATCTCATTTATCAATCATATATCTACTAATCTATCATCTATCAATCATCTATCTATCTTATCTATCAATCATCTATATCTATCTATCTATCTATCTATCTATCTATCTATCTATCTATCTATCTGTCTGCTATCTTCTATTCTCCATCCATGTGAGACAAAGCTCAGGAAGCTGTTTTAACCAACCCTGCCGTGCTATTATATACTTCTAAAGCTGTTACTCCTTTACAATGTTCTCATAAAGATTACTCCAGGAAAGAGGCTTTCCATGGATTACCTTTTTTGAACTTATTTTTTTTTCAGCCCAATGCTTGCTTTACTATTTTAACAGACATAAACAAAAAGCTGAATCTACATCAAGAAAACACTAAGAAGGAAAAGAAACTAATGGCAACCGTCCCTGGATGTTCCTCAATTGTTTACCTGAATACTTTTTCCCTCTTTTCAAAATGATAGGTCAGAAAGAAGATAGAATAAGGATAGATTAATACACTGAAAAAATTATATTTTGTTTCTGTCTTTTAAAATAATTGAGACCTAAGGCTATTTCTTAAATGTTATCAATAGAACAATGAAAAAAAAGCAACATCAGAATTTACCACATACTTCCATATTACAAGCATGTATTTATGAAATCTGTCATAATGGATAGTCTAGAATCTCTAATAATCAAAGAAAACGGACATAGCACAATTCCATTTGCATGTTTTAATCCTTGGAGTAATTTTATTTTCCCAAAGATCAGAGCAGCTCTCACATCTTCTCAGATTAAGCCTTGAATCAGCCTCATTACCAACCATCCCGTCAAACTACAAACCATTACTAGCAGCCATTCAATAAATTAAAACACCTACAGTAATTTGAAATGTAAGAGACTGCACTACTACTCAGATTCTCACGAGAAAAGCAGAATTTACATGAACTAAAGGGCTCATCAAACAAAAAATAAAAAGAGACGGAAGCACAGACATCTATAATCAGAGCTGTAGTCAGAGCACTCTACATTTAATGGGAACATTTATTTATTTTCAATAAATTAATGTAATCAAGGGCCCCTACATCTCTCGGTCTGACACCAGACTGTAGACCTTCACTCCTACCATGTCCTCTCATACTCCTGCTAGAGTGAAATCTCCCAAATGCCCCCTTTCCACGTGACTTTAGATACAGGGAAAATGAGCTTGTGCAGGAAATGAACACAATTTCTCTGGTTATTTTCTTAGGGTTGTTTCCCATCTCCTACACTTGCATCGAGAAGGAGTGCTTAACTGATAATTATAATCCTAACACCCATAAAGCATTCACTCTCAAGGAGGTTATAGACGTTCGAAGATAGGCTCTTGTGAGCTGATCTGAGAGTCTTCATAGCTTAAATTCCTTAAACATAGTACTTTGCAATGAAATTAGCCAAATACAGAGAAACAAAACAGTTTTCAAGTTTTATTCTAGGGTTATTTTTAACTTCTGATTTTTTTTTTTTTACAGAAAAGGAACAGCATTTGGAATTGAGTCGGCAGTGAGCAGAAAACGACACTTGTAAAGATCCTTTATTGAGCTTATTTTACTAAAATCTATCAGGTTTTTTAATGCTTATGCACGAATACTTGAATTCCTCAGATAAATTAGATCACCCTCTCCACAAATGGTGGAAATTTACCCTGAAATTTTGAAAAATGTAGCTTGCTGGAAGCACCAAAAAGCACATCACTCATTTTGACCAGGAACGCTAGCTAGCAAATACATTTGTACTGAATGCCCATGTGTAGTTCTTCTGAAAAGTTTCTTAGACTTCAGGTTAATCTTTACCAACATCGTATTCACAAAACACAAGAGAGCAAAAATCAAATCTACATAAACAGTAATTTATTAAAAACCAGTATCCTAAAGAACATAATGAGTTCGAGGCTTTCACTAACCGAATAAGATATAACACACCATCACTTTGTTTTATTTGTAAAAACAAAGCAAAATAAAATTCCCAACACACACACCTCACAAACCTTTGGAATCCTTCTCAAGATTTTATAGACAAAAATGCAAAAAAAAGGGTAATCTCATTTTTGCACCTCTACAACAAGGCATTTTGGGTTAAAACATTTTAGAAACTTTCTCAACATAGAAACTTTGCTGATCCTCTTCGCAAAGGGTCTCAGAGGAATTACATTTGGCTAACACTGCACAAGAAAAAGAGCCGTTCGCAGGCTCTAGTCATTAAGAACCCCAGGGGACTTCTTAGACCATGAGAATTCTTACCTGGTCTTCTTTAAACCTCCAGCATCCACAGCCATCCTTTAACACGGAAAACTGGGTACCTCAGAGAGACAGCGAGAGGAGCCAAGCACCCTTCAAGGCCGGCTGAGCGTGCAAAGCTCCAGCTGACAGTCTGCTTCCCTCTCCTGGGGCTCTCTGCCTAAGAGGCTGCCTAGAAACCCAGCCTGGTGCCAAATCTTAATCCTTTTGCAGAATCTCGAATGGAGCTGCCTCACCTCTTCCATTCCTGCAAGGCCTCTTCCAGCTGCACTTCCTTCTGAAATCATTAATCACCACAATGACTGACCAAATGAAGCTCAATCTCAACCCATAGTGAAGAGCCCTGCAACATGCGGGGTGTTTACATTAGCCAAAATGAAATGATGTAATATTCAGAATCAAGGGAGGGCTGAGGTCCAAAGTCAGGGCATTATAAGAACTGCTGAGAAATACAACTTCTCTACTGGAAAAAGAATTATCTTTGTGTCACATTAATTTGGCCTCCATAATTTTAGGGTCATTTGGATTGTTCTGGTCTCATTAAGTACCAAGTTTTCTAAATAGAAGTTGAGGACTCCCCAGTTACTCACATTTTTAGTCAAATGAGAAGGCAGCAAACAGAACCCAGTGTAGTGACATGCAAAGAACCCAGTATCAAAGGAGTGATACTGTGCGGTTGTGATCCTGGATACTGCAGGGCAACATGTTCAAAGGAGACGTCCTTCCCAGGAGAGGCGGTGTTTGCTCAAGTCAGTGCTCCATTTTCCTTTCTATATCTGTCGACCATCAAGAACACCCAGGAGTAGAGTTGGTAGAGTTCCTCCCTCCCCTCTCTTTCCCCTCTCCTCTCCCTCTCTTTCTTCCTCTGTGTGTTCGTGTGTGTTCATATGGGTGCAGGTACACATCCATGCACAAGTAAACATGGAGGCAGAGGTTAATCTCAGGTGTTGGTCTTCAGAAGCCACCTATCTTTTTCCTTGATACAAGGTCTCTCATGGGACCTGAGGTTTGCCAATTAGGCCAGGGTGGCTGGCTAGTAAGCACCAAGGTTCTGCCTGTCTCTGCTTCCCTGGCACTGAGATTACAAGTGTGCACCACTGCAGCCTGGGTTTATACATGTGTGCTGAAGATCAAACTTAGGTTCTCATGCCTGCACAGTAAGCACTTTACTGAGTTATCTCCCAGCTTTCCAACCCCATTTCTGATGGGCAACTTCTGTCCATGACCTGGGATTTTATGGCCCCTGAATAGGGTAGGATAGGAAAGGTGAAAGGTGACAATGCTTCCGGAGGAGAAGGGGATTCAGGGGGTGGGGGAGAGGTAGCTGATTAATAATACCTGCTAGGGCTGGTGTGGTGGAACACACCTTTAATCCCAGCACTCAGGAGGCAGAGGTAGGCAGATCTCTGTGAGTTCAAGTCCAGCCTGGTCTAGATAGTGAGCTGGAGCCACCTGGGACTAAAGGGAGACCGTCTCAAAAAAAAAAAAAAAAAAGATACCTGCTTGGGAGACCAGCTACACAACTGCAGTGTGCTCTGTACTTCGCAGAGGAGCAAAGTGCTGCTACACAGAAGTGTGGGAAGCATGCGCTTGCTTTTCTCCCAACGCAGATCTCAGTGCTTGCTGAGGAGTGTCATGTCCAGCGTTCCTAGCCTATGTGCAAAGGACACGGAGTCTCCAAGTATACTGACAGAAATCAAAAGGTGCTTCAGCCATGAATCAACCAGTTGTATGACCTCAGTCAACCCTCTTCCCTTTCTGGAGCCCCATATAGAGTTCCTCTGCATGAACTCCTCTCTCTCCTTTTCCTGTGTCTCCCAAACCCCTGCCTCTTTGGGCGCTAAGGCCTTGCACAATCTAAGCACATACTCTACTGCTTAGCCTTCCAACACTAATTTTTGGCAGCGGATGATTTTGAAAGAAGTGGGTACTAAGTGAATTCATTTTTGCTTGTTTTGTTTCTGTTGTTGTTATTGTTTTGAGACAGGGTCCTCCTGTATCCCCAGCTGGCTTGGAACTCATAATATAGACCAGGTTGGCCTCAATCTCACAGAGATCTACCTGTCTCTGCCTCCTAAAGCACTAGGATTGAAGTTATTCCTCACCATGTTTTAGTTTCTATTTTTTATTTAATTTCTTATTTTTATTTTGTGTGTATTAGTGTATTGCTTGCATGTAGATAGGTGTGCCCACGTTGTGGAATGCCACGGAGGTCAGAAGAGGGCTTCAGATCCCCCAAACTGGAGTTAATGACTGTTGTTAGCTACCATGTGGGTGCTAGGAATTGAACCCAGGTTCTCTGCAAGAACAGCCAGTGCTCATCAGTGCTGAGCCATTTCTCTAGGTCCCTGAACTTCTATTTTTTTAAGACAGACTGCATGGATCAAATGAGATTTCACTCCAATAGGACAATAATAATAATAATGATCATTCCCATTTAGGCACTGTGCTTAGGAGATTACATGGGAAATGCTCACTGTTTGATATAAAAAGGATCAGAGGTAATAAATGATTATGCAGGGCCAAACATTTGGTAAATGGAACACATAGGTATTGGAGTTGAACCTGATAGATTCTAGAGTCCACTACACTGCCCATTGTCCCCAAAAGGTTCTTGTTAGAGCACTTCTGAGACAACAATTCAGAAAGTTGCTTCAGAACCTATATGTTAGATTTTAGAAAGTATACATTTTTGAACATGCAGAAGTTGTGGAAGTCTGCTCTGCCCTCCCAAGAATTTCAACCTATGAGAGGAGCGGGAGGCCAAAGGTAATGGCCACAGCAGCAACTGGACAAAGTGTTACAACACACACAGAAACCACAATCGGAGTTTGAGGCAGTGACGGATTACTTCCAAATGATCCAAATTACTGCTAATTTGCTCTGTGATGGTAAATATCCAACCTCAAAGGGTGGATGTAATTTTGGCTCACAGGCAAGTCAATCAGAGCCAAGTCTAGGGAACAAAGTGGGTCATCAAGCTGGGCAATACCATTTTTGGTCACAAGTTAGGTGTGGCTATAAAATAAAATAGTGAAATGGTTTTTCCTGTGTGGCCCAGAGCAGCTGCTAAGGCAGTGCCTAAAAGGAAGTTCCAAAAATGTTCTGAGCAAGGATACCACCTCCAGGTTAAAAGTAGAGCCACCCGGAGTGTACTTGCCCACACCAGAAGGGGAGGGCTGGAGAAGAAGCCACTCCCTCTGAGCATCCACCTGACAGGCCTAATGAGCTTGCTCATGGCTATGCATCCAGTGATGGGGGCAGGGTACTTGGCAGGGAGGTAGGGGTCCTCAATAAATACTTGGTGACAGACTAAAATAATTTTGAAAGTACCAATTCTAGTTTGTTTTTTTTTACATTGTCATGTTATTTGGTCATACCTGCATACCAAATCTGAGCACATTCCTGCCTGAGGCCAATAATCATATTAAGGCTACCTACCAATCTATCTTTCAGCTAGGTGCTAGTTGATCGGCCTGGCCATTAAAGTTGCCTTTCCTGCCCATCTTCATGGCTATTCTTGCATCCAGCACTAAGAGAGGCACCTGAGGCACCTCCACATGGGATCTGTTTTTGACTTGTGGCCAAAGGAGCTGACTCCTTTCTGGAAAAAATCTGGAAGTGTGGCAACCCCTAGGGAATGTTTCTGCATGCCAATAGACATATAGATCACTCTGCAGTCAGGGTGGCCTCCTAGGTCTGCATCTGCAAGAGCTCTAACAGCCCAGCAGGAATCCTCCAAGCACAGCCCTACCGCCTTACATATCTGCTGTCTGAGACCCAGCTGACCTGTCAGTTCGGCAGACGCAGCATCAGTTCAGAGTAGATCTCAGGACAGTCAGGTGCCACATGTTCCCCAGTCTTCCATAGCCATCAAGTCCCCACATCTTTATTCTCCTTGTTCTTGGTTGTTGTTAGCTTGTGGTCAGTTGTTTATTAGTCAGGCACAAAACAAGGCAATAAGATGCCCAAAGGTCAAGGATTTTGAGGGGGTGGACTAATGTGATCCCTCTTTCCATCCATAATATCTCACTGGCTGTAAGGCCTTGTTGGGGCCCTTATGCTGCCTTACTTTTTCATTTTTAAATAAAAATACTAATAGTATCCCCAAACACAAGATTGCTAAATGAGAAAATGTACATAAAGAGCCTGAGTTGTTTGAGAAAATTCACAACTGGGGACTGCATTTAGTGCTGAGGTGCTTAGCAGGTGGAAATGCAGTGAAACACCCCAATCAGTGTATCACTGATACTGTCAAGCTGGAAACAATGCAAGTGTTCAGGAAGAGTCATGTACATTTTTCCTGGCACCAGATTTTGAGTGGAATTTTTAAACTGGGATTTTTCCAATATCAGGTAATGTAATGGAGAATGTTGCCCCTAGTCTTACATAACAGATACTGAAACATCATTTCCTTGACCCAGACTTACAAATGGAGCGCTCGCCTTTAAGTGTAGCTTGGG
This sequence comes from Rhizomys pruinosus, assembly GCA_009823505.1. Classification (NCBI taxonomy): domain Eukaryota; kingdom Metazoa; phylum Chordata; class Mammalia; order Rodentia; family Spalacidae; genus Rhizomys; species Rhizomys pruinosus. Next base: position 2,414,881 of record VZQC01011003.1, on the reverse strand, counting down.
GCAGGTATTTATGGTTTCATAGAATGTCAGCACAGGAAGACAGTTACCCTAGTTACCTGCTCTTATAGAAGTAGGAAGGGTACCTGGGGGCCCAGGGGGGAGTCGGCTGAAGACAAAGACTCAGCTTCCTGTCCAGTGCTTGTCTCCTCACCCCAAACTCTTATCCTTATGTTCGTATCTCCCACCAAGCAAGAGAGGCATCCTTTGGGTCTTCATGGGAAATGCTGCAGCAGCCCCCTCATACCTGGGAGATCTCTTTCTTTTAGGTTTGCTTTATGATATTTCTGAAATAGATTTCAGATTTCAAAGTCCAGCCTAGGGAGCATCCAAAGGACTTTGGGAGTCTCTGTATCACAGAGCTGCTTACAGCTCTCTACCGAAGATGGCATCTGTTGCTTGTACAAATACACTTCTTTTTTGTCTTTTTGAGAGAGGGTCTCCCTATAGCTCTGGCTGTCCTGGAACTCACTCTGTAGACCAGGCTGGCCTTGAACTTACAGAGATCTGCCTGCCTCTGCCTCCCAAGAGCTAGGATTAAAGGTGTGTGCCACCACGCCCGGCTAGCTGTGCATTTCACTGGCACCTACCCTTAAAAGCTTTTCCCGTGTTCACAGTGCTCTGAGGGCCTCAGGTGACAATCTCTTTCATCCTTCCAACATGCTATGCTTCTGTTTCTAAAGCAGGATTTGAACTTTTTTAATGGATTCCAAAGGTCAAGGTCTTAACCTTAAGTCTTCAATTCTCTGAGCAGAATGAAAGCCTTTGCCAGGCAGGGGTTAGGTACGGCACCTGTGCTAATGCCCAGGCCCTGTTAAGCACTTACATTTTCTGAGGCTAACACTTGGCAAATAGGATACAAAATGTAGTTGGGTTTTAATGTTCCATGTTTTGAGGCGTGGTCTCACTCTGCATACAAGCTATCCTAGAACTCACTATGTAGCCTAGGCTGGCCTCAAACTTGCAGCAATCCTCATGCCTTAGCCTTCCAAGTGCCAGAATTATAGGTGTGAACTTGTACTTCATTATTTTGAAGTTCTAAGGGGATGTCTAGAAAGATGATCTTAAAATGGTGACAACTGTGGTATCCTGATGACAGCATCAAAACACAAGACACCAGACACACACACACACACACACACCACAGGTAAGGAGAAAACACTTCTATCTAGTCACAGGGACAGTGAGGTTTATCATGACTAGACTAGAAAGAGGAAAGGGAAAAGAGCAAGGTGAAGGACACATGGACTGCACAGTCACCAGGCCTGGGACCTGTTTCTGGGTCCATCCCATGCTAGAGAGTGACTCTGGACAAAAGGCTTAATTTCCTTAGCCCTGTGTGATATTATATGAGATAACATCAATAAAGTTGTTCAGGAAAGGTAAAAGGCACATACTATGAACTCAGTGAAAATTACCTAATGAAAATAGCACAGTATCGATTTCAGATATCAGAAGATAGGGTTATGGGTAGAATCAGCAATATTGAGAGTCCTTAATATGAATTACACACTGTTAAACATTGAGGCAGCTTCGCACTTGTTACATGTGGTCTAATGCTATTTTACCGAATAGATATCCTTCTGAGTTGGGGTAAAAGCCCAGTGCAATTGTACTTGCCAAGTATGCATGAGTCCTCGGTTTGATCCCCAGTGAAACAGTGTCTGTGTGTGTGTGTGTGTGTGTGTGTGTGTGTGTGTGTGTGTGTACATACTTTCCAAGAAAGCAGTTATGGCACATATATTATGGGTTTTCTAAAGTGGCCAGCACTACCCACTATTATAAAAAATGTAATGTCTACCCTTAAACTCTTGATGAAGAATTTACATCCTTTGGCTGTCTTTCTTGTGAGGAGCTTAGTTGCAAAAAACAATATCATAGAGAATTCTCAAAAGTGTATATGGGTCAAATATTCTTCTTAAAATTTAAATTATAGCATGTAAATCAAAGAATCAAAAAGCCACAAATCTCAGCTTTTTTACTTCACACAGAATTGCTTTTGTGTATTTGTTCCAAAGTTTTCCACTGGCTTTCCCACAGTGCTCTGTAGTTTTTCAGTGGATGAATTACACATTTTTTTGCTAAATTTATTCCTAAGTGTTTAATTATTTTATGATGTTGTTCATGGAATTAAAAAACTATTAAAATATAATTTCTAGACAGTTCATTGATAGGGTCTAGAGCTATAATGTCACAAATCTTATTTCAGTGAATGGGTTTTATCAGTAAGTATTATAAATAACATTAATTCAAAAATATATTATGAGAGAAAACCCACAGAGTGGGAGAAACCTTCACCACTGATACATCTGACAGAGCATTAACTTCCAGAATATATAAACCACTCAAAAAATAAAGAAGAAAGAAAACAAATGATTCATTCAAAAGACGGAGTAAAGAGCTGAACAGTGACTTCACAAGTGAGGAATTAGAGATGGCTGAGAAACATCTTAAAAAGTGTTCTACATTGCTAATAATTAAGGAAATGAAAATTAAAACCACACTAAGGTATCATCTCACTCCAATAAGACTGGCCAAGATCAAGAAAACAAAAGACACCAGGGCTGGAGAGATGGCCTAGCAGTTAAGAGTACCGACTGCTCTTGCAGGGGACCCGGGTTCGATCCCCAGCACCCACATGGTGGCTGAGAGCCGTCTGTGACTCCAATTCCAGGAGAACTCCAGTTCCAGGAGAACTCCAGTTCCAGGGGAATCCGACACCCTCTTCTGACCTCCGCGGTATTGCACAACACGGGTGCTCAGACCTACAGGCAGACAGTACGCTCATACACATACAAAAATAAATAAAAATTAAAAAAAAAGAAAAGAAAACAAAAGACACCAAATGCTGGAGAGGTTGTGGGGAAAGGAGAACACTCACCCACTGCTGGTGGGAATGTAAACTGGTACAACCACTGTGGAAAGCAGTGTGGAGAACCCTTTAAAAGTCTCAAAATGAACCTACCACCTGACTCAGCCATACCACTCCTGGGTATATACCCACAAGACTCATCCTACTGCAAAGATACATGCACATCTATGTTTATTGTAGCTCTCTAGAATAGCGATAAGCTGGAACCAACCCAAATGCCCCTCAACTGATGACTGAATAACAAAAATGTGGTACATCTACACAATGGAGTTCTATGCAGCAGTAAAGAAAGATGACATCATGAATTTTGCAGGTAAATGGATGGAACAAGAATATATTATGTTAAATGAAGTAACACAGTCCTAGAAAAATGACAAATGGTATCCCTCATCTGTGGATGCTAGCACCAAGTACCTAGTTGTAAGGCAAACTGAGCAATGTTAATGTTATATTCCTTGTGATCTGAAAACAACTGTGCTCTTATATTGTGAATCCCTTAACAGGTTCTAGAATTAACCTACCATTTCTTTTCAGACTTTGGAATTTTTGGTATATAGGTGGGGGGGTATGTATGTATATTACAAAGTAATACAAAATCAAAATAATGAGAAAAATACATATATATATGTATATATATTATGAGCATCTACTATTTTAGACACTGTGCCAGGCCCCACTATATGAAGAAGAAGAATCTGCCCGTCAAGAGGTTGAATGGAAGAATATAATCCACGTGAGAAGCACTTCCTACCAGAGAGAAGATGCTGGTGAGCACAACCCGCTGCCACCCAAAGCTCTGAAGTTTCTCTCCAGTCTCTGAATCAGGAGATGCTGAGTATTCCCTTAGCAGCTATCCTGTCTTCATCCCATGCCCAGTGTGAACTCGGCTAGACAGGTTTTGCTTCAGTTTCTAGGAAGCTTAAGGCCATGTTGTGGCCAAACTTTAGCAACTAAGGAAAGCTTTAAGGAAGAATTAGTTTTAAAATTCATCACACTTATTTTATGTTCCAATTTTTCTCATCTTCTTGTTCTATCTAGTTTTAAGTAGATCTTTGTAAGCTGCCTAAGCTGTTTTTTATGGACAAAACAAGGATAGGACAAAACAAGGATAGGAAGGAAGGAAGGAAGGAAGGAAGGAAGGAAGGAAGGAAGGAAAGAAGGAAGAAAGGAAGGAAGGAAGGAGGAAGGAAGGAAGGAAGGAAGGAAGGCATTTCAGTTACCTGCTAATATTCCTCAGAATGTTACCTTCTATGAAGATCCACTCCCTGTTCCTGAAGTTCCACTAAGATGTGATTATATTACCTGAGTGAATGCTTATACTATCTGGAATAAGAACTATTTCATACTTATAAGGTTCTAATCTACTCTTGGCAGGTCTAAAGTAAACAAAGTCTATTAGTTTTGTTCAGACACACTGGAAGTGCTTTTCTGGCACTACTTCAATAAAAATTTCTTTCCTTATTAAAAATAAAGGATCTGGGTGCAAGCAGGCAAGGAGGAAAAGGATAGTTTCTCCCAAGTCATTAGTAACCAAGAGGCAGTTTACCAGTCATTCAGACCTGGGTTTTAATTCAGACTCTATTATTTACCTACTAGTTGTGTGATTCTGGAAAGTTTATTTGACCTCTCTGTTTTAGTTTCCTCAGCTGTAAAATCAGGATAATATCTACATTGCAGTTATTAATGCAGTCAGAGTAAATGAGATTATCATAAGGCCAAAGACATCTATTTAATATCAGCACTGGAGGTACTAGGTATTGTAATTAGATAAGAAAAACAAACAAACATTATAGATGCAACAGAGGCAGAAATATTCCCAATTTATTTGGCCAATTTAGTTACAATATATTAGATTTGGGGAAATTACTATTTCAGATTTCAATCTCTACTACAGAGCTATAGTCATAAAAACAGCATGGAACTGGCACAAAAATAGAACTGTAGATCAATGGAATAAAATTGAAGACCCAAACTTGAATACATGCAGTTTCAGCCACCTGATAATGACAAAGAAGCCAAGAACACTTGATGGAGGAAAGGTAGAAGAAAACATTGGTAGTAACCTCCTAGATGTAGGTGTAGGAAAAGACTTTCTAAATCAGATAGCAGTTGCACTGGAAGTAAGGTCAACAATCAACAAGTGGGACCTCATTAAATTCAAAAGCTTCTCTACAGCAAAAGAAACAAAGTGAAGGGAAAACTCACAGAGTGGGAGGAAATCTTCACCAGTGACACATCTGAGAGAGATTTAACATCCAGAGTATATAAATGACTCAAAAAACAAAGGACCAAGAAAACAAATGACTCAATTAAAAGATAGGCTAAAGATCTGAACAGAGACTTCACAAGAGAAGAAGTTAGGATGGCACAGAAACATCTTAAACGGGGTTCAACATCATTAGTAATTAAAGAAATGCAAATTAAAGATTTCATCTTACACCAGTAAGGCTATGATTAAGAAAAGAAAGGATGTCAAATACTAGAGAGGCTGTGGGGAAAGGGGACCACTCATTCACTGCTGGTGGGATTACAAACTCATGCAACCCCTATGGAGAACAGTGTGGAGAACTCTTAAAAGACTAAAAATGGGGGCTGGAGAGATAGCCTAGCGGTTAAGAGCACCAACTGTTCTTGCAGAGGACCCAGGTTCGATCCCCAGCACCCACATGGCGGCTAAGAACCGTCTGTAACTCCAATTCCAGGAGAACTCCAGTTCCAGGGGAATCCGAGACCCTCTTCTGACCTCCGCGGCATTGCACGACATGGGTGCACAGACCTGCATGCAGACAGTACATTCATACACATACAAAAAAAAAAAAAGACTTTACTATTGAATTTGGCTCTAGATAGAGAATTATCCTTTCACAGTTCCTATGCCTATCAGTCAATTAAAAAAGGGTAGTTATACCTGTTTTATAAGAAATTACCACTATAACAGTTGGCTCTAATTTACAGTTAGGGAATGATTTCAGTACCATCATGTTTTTCTTTTTCCTATAAAGGGGAGAGGTAGGAAGGTTTCTC
>VZQC01011003.1:2339463-2408288 GCA_009823505.1 Rhizomys pruinosus | reverse complement strand
GAAATATGCCTGATCTGAATTGGAAAATGATGTACGAAATGCACAAAGCATCAATAAAAATTAAATAAAAAAAAAGAAATAAAAAAAAGAAAGTATAACCAAAAGATAAATAGTCAATATATTTCTTTTAAAGCCTGAAAAATTATGCCTCCACATATTGGGCACAAAGTTGCATGAAATAATGTTAAACAGGCAAAAAACCTTAGATCTTGGCCTTGATTAACAGAGTAGGGTCACCTGCAGCCAAAGGACAAGTCCACTATTGTTGTTAATTAATGCTCAATGATAAATTTTCCTCTTTCTTTCTAGCAACTAAGTGGAAACTCATATCCTATTAAAAAGCCTGAAAAGCAGATCCTAAGTCCAGACATCATGGCCAAATGAACAGAAGGAGAAACCTAATAAATGGACAAAAATCCCTGGTCAAGAAATTCTAATGGACTTTTAAGTTGGACATTGGAATTCACCCTGTTCTTATTCCTCCTGGTCCCCTGCCTAGATCATGCACCTAACTACTCATGCCTTCATTTCACATTCACAGGCACCAGTCAAGAATGTTTTTCCTCTGTAGTTAGGCTTTGTGGGGGGTCCTTTAGGTTGACCCTCTGGATGGGGAACAGCCCAATCACCACACCCAATTTCCCTTTTCAGCATGGAAGGAGTCAGAGCGGTTGGCATTCTGATTCCCTTCTGGTGATTGGGGTGACCCTTTTCAGAGGATAACATAGCTAAACAGGCAGTTTACAGATGAGACACCCCCCCCCAATTAACCAGACTCTTTCTCAGCTGAGAGCTCAAACACATACCAGAAGGATATGTGTTTATTGGCTAACCAGTAAACACATATCCTTCTGGTAGCCCTGAAAGATCAGGAAGAGAAGAAAGAAGAGTGAAGAAAAAAAAGAGAAGTATATACCAAGCCCCACAAATTGATTATTTCACCAGAATAAGAAATGGAAATCCCCCTTTTTTGTTCTTATTGCTTTGTTTTGTTATTGTCATTTTGTTTTGTTTCTATTTTCCTGTGATGAGAGATAGAGTCATGAAATAATTATAACCAATAGCTGATTTCAGCAAGGGAAGGAGGTCTGCTAGTCTGGGAAGCCTTCTACCAGGACACAACTAAAGTTAAGCACCAGGTAATAAGAAGCTGGTAGGTACGGGAATGTCCCGGACAGCAGGACCAGGATATGCAGAGGTCCTGCAGGATGCTCAGAACTGTGTGATGTTAATTTTGAATCTAAAGAACCCACAACAGAAAGGAAGGCATTTTAGTAAGGATAAAATATTATATATTTAGGGCTTCTTTAAACACCGAAGAACCCAAGAGAAATCACCAAAGCTAAAGAACCCTAGGTAAGAAATTCAAAAACATTGAGAAGCAAGAATAAAAACCCAGCAAATAAAGATAACAGGAGTACTTAGCTGGTCTGTACATACTTCATACCTGGAATTCCAGGTCACTGTGGTAAAGCCAATGTGAACCTGTCACATGAAAATACATTAGCAGAGTAAGTTGCACAGAAATAGTGGGGACCAGACACCAAAAACTACAGAAGACAGAGCACCTCCCTTGCCTATTGCTTCTGGAGAAACCCCTGGAGCCAGGAGGCTGCAGATCAGATCACGCCAGTGGCAGCTCACAACCAGTTTAGGAGCTTTCCTAGATACTGCCTGCATGTATGTAAGTATACCCATGTCATGCAGTGTTCAAAGAGGATGGAAGAGGGCGTCAAATCCCCTAGAATTGGAGTTATGGATGGTTGTTATCCACAATGTTGGTGCTGGGATTCAAACCTGGGTCTTCTGCAAGAACAGCCAGTGAGCTTAACCACTGAGCCATCTCTCCAGCCCTCTTATGTTGATTTAATTGGCAAATGCTTTTCAAAAACTGGCTTCTGAAAATAAACATGATATACAATTTGATGGTCAGGGCAACTGTTTAAAACTGGAGAGAACGTCTTAGAAAATGAGGACAAGGAAAGCCCCCATGGAGGCTGTGTCCTGCAGAACATAAAGGACAGCACCGCTGCTGAAGGCTGCTCTGGGCACCCTGGCCTCTAAGAGGTTAAAACCACAGGAGGCCATGCTCAGGCCCGATGTGGTCTTCTAACTGTAGCTCTGAACTTCTGAGGGTTTTCTTTTCTTTCCTCTTTTCCTCTGAGGGAGATACTAAAGCAATCTTTCTAGGATTCAGCTGAAAGAGCAAGTGCTGAAAGATTCAGTTCTATTTCCACCTACTGGTAGGAAAAAAGACAACATGACAGCATACGGCAGTTATGGAAAAGCCGGAAAACCCTCAAATATGCAGCTCCAATTGGTGTCCCCAATCCTAAAATAACCCGACCTCTAAGCTTGTGTTGCAATGCAGCAAAGTCTCAAAGTGACAAGTCAGTGACATAGGTATAATTGCATTCAAAAGATCTTGAGTTATCAGTAGAATCAACTATCATACAGTTTTTATAGTATCTTTTTTTTTTCTTCCAGCCTGAGAATTTTCTCAGGAAACTATTTTTTTAATTATTTATTATTTTTATTTTTTTTATGTGTATGAATGTACTGCCTGCAGGTATGAATGTCATGTAATGCTCACTGAAGTCAGAAGAGGGCATCAGTTCCCTTGGAGCTGGAATCACAGACAGTTGTTAGCTGTAAAGTGGGCATTGGAAATTGAATCCAGGTCCTCTGCAAGAGCAGCCAGTGCTCTTAACTGCTGAGCCATTTCTCCAGCTCCTATTTTTGTTTTTGAGGCAGGACCTTGCTGTGTGCCCAGGCTTGCCCTGAACTTGCTATGTAGCCCAGGCTGGCCTCAAAGTTGGGGTCTCACTGCTTCAGGTTTGTGCCGTGATGCCTGGTCATAATACTCCATTGGACAGTCTCTTAATAAGGATGGTCCCTATGTTTTTATTTACTTGGTTCTTTTATGAGGTCCTCCTTCTAGGCATGGAGAATAGCAGCTTGCCATGCAGATGAGGAAATATAGGCTCTTTACCATGGATTAGTAGATGACCTCAAGCAACTCATTCAACCTCCCTAAGCAGCTGTTTCTTCCTCTGTAAAGTTGGATCCTAATGCTGCCAATTCATGATGCTGCTGGAAATTTTTTTAAATTTCATTTATTTTTGTATGTGTATGAATGTACTGTCTGCAAGTAGGTTTGTGCGCCTGTGTCGTGCAATGCTGCTGGAAAATTTTAAATGAGCTCACACATTCAGCACAGTGCTTGACTCAGGAAATAAGCACCAATTATTCTTGTACCACAGTAAGTCCACTGACTTTCACCCGTTTACAATATGGAAAAGTGAGGCACAGGGTGATGCCTAAGAGGAAGAGAATTCTGGCAGCAGGATACATTCGAAGTTACCCTTCACCCGGGTCATGATTCAGGCCTCTTCCAACTCCTAGCCTCTCCCACTTCACTCAGGAAGAGGATGTCACCTGTTGTCCCAGGAGAAACGCCAGCATATTTGTCTCCTGACATGCATGTTTCCAGTCAGAGGATACAAGTACTCCCTTTTCACAAATGAGGTTAAGTTCAGCTGGACACAGCTGGACACTGGCACCAGTGCTTCCCCTGTGTGGCTCAGTTGCTGTCACCACAAGAGACAGAAGCCAGCAGTTTAGTCAGGAGAACAAGTAGCCACTTTTCCAAGTGAATGGGTCCCCACATCCACATTTATGGATTTGCTACCAAATTTCACACCACTTATGTGTGTGCAAGTAAACCAGCATAAACAGCAATGTTTATGAATGAAGGTCCTAGTAGCCCAGGGTTGTGAAATGATTTCTTGCTGCTATGTGTCATTAGCGCCAATCATTGGGCTGCCTCTGACAGTATGAGAGATGACAGGTAGGAGGAAGAACAGGCTTAGGCTGTCCTGTAAGGGTGTTGAGTCTGGTTGGAGAGGAGGGCAAATCTTCAGTAGCATCCTATAGAAGTACCAAACAACGTGGTGCCCCACCCAGGGGAAAGACAGACCAGGTCTGACAGCTGAGGTGGAGGTTCAGGAAAGACCTGTGGAAAAGGTGAAATTATTCCCAGTTGTTTTTTTTAAGATCTGCTTTCTTGTTATTCTTTAACATCCTCTCTCTCTCTCTCTCTCTCTCTTTCTCTCTCTCTCTCTCTCCCTCTCTCTCTCTATATTTGGGTAGGCATGTTCATGCATATGTACATAGGAGGGCATGTGTGTGCCACAGCACAAATATGGAGGCCAGACAATAACTTGCAGAATTTGGTTATCTCTTGAACCATGTTGGTACCAGGGATTGAACTCAGGTCATCAGGCTTGGCAACAAGGGCCTTTGCCCACTGAGCCATGTTGCTATCCTTGTTCTAGCTCTTGAAGGATAAGCATTAAGCTAAGTAAAGATGGAGAAGCAGGCCAGAAGAGAAGGGAATCCACAGGAGACAGGAACAGAGCTCAGGTACTGGCAATCACACCCACCTCAGGAGAGCATTAGTATAGACCCGTGTTGTCAAGGGATAATTTATCTATTTGATAATAAAGAACTAGAAGTTATTAACATAATTGCCTCACTTAGTATTCTGAAAAAAATTCTTTAAGAAAATCAATGCTAAGCTCTATAAAAATGGATCAAAGCAAAACTATGATATTGGGAAAAGAAGCAATTAGCACCGATAAATGGACCCAAACAGATCATTATGAAATGGATACACTAGCAACACAGTATTATAATGTAGGTGAACAATTATATTAATGTTGTCATAATGCCTTTTCAATTTTTCACTCAATAAAGTGACACATAAAGCAGACCCACTTGAAGTCAAAAGCCAGGTTGACTAAATGAGGACAAACAGCAAATGGATCTCACACTGCATTTCAATGCCAATCAGTAGGTAAGATTGCTAGGAATACCACACGAATAAGGATCTTTTTTTTTTAATTTATTTTATTATTTATTTTCGTATGTGTATGAATGTATTGTCTGCATGCAGGTCTGTGCACCCGTGTCGTGCAATGCCGCGGAGGTCAGAAGAGGGTCTCGGATTCCCCTGGAACTGGAGTTCTCCTGGAATTGGAGTTACAGACGGTTCTTAGCCACCATGTGGGTGCTGGGCATCGAACCCGGGTCCTCTGCAAGAGCGTCGGTGCTCTTAACCGCTAGGCTATCTCTCCAGCCCCCATGAATAAGGATCTTTATGTTGCATCTGAACTCATCAAGACAAAGGTGTTATGACTTATTATTATAGTAATATCTGCCATGGGTGCAGTGAGCAGACCATGACATCAAATGAGCCCAGTAATGCCACCCCTGATTTAATCCTTCAAGGTGGGAAGGGTAAATGCATTAAAACAATTGACTGGCTCCTAGTTTTTGAGCAGTGAAAATTTCCCATATGTTTTGCCCACTTTGCTGTCCATTAGTGAAAATTTCCCACATGCTTTGTCCACTTCGCTGTCCCTTATCAACTCTGCTCCTGGGTGGCTCTTGTCCCCTGGGCATCTCTTCCTCTCTTCTTTCTTTCTATACATCCTTCAATAGCTAACACAAGACTCCCTATCCATGAAGCCATTCCTGATAAGTTCCCTTCCTCACTGAGCTCCATATGACTTCAGACACACAATTTATAAGTATACAAGTCAGTTATTTGTAGATCAGACCATGTTTGCCCATAGAAAAGGTAATAGGAATATGGGCCAGTATCCCAAGCTAGTGCATAAAAATAGATAAAAGATGAAATTGCCAGAATATTCATTTAAAGATAATGGTGAGCGGAGGTTACTCTCAGAAAATGCTCAACTGGGAGTTTTATTGGACATGGCAGGGTGAAGACAGAGCCAGGAAAGCTGGAGGGAGTGGAGGGACTCTTGGTGCCACCTGATGGAAGAGAATCTGTAACTGCAAATGCCAGGAGAGTTGGGTTGTTCCTGAAGGAAGGCGCCTCTCTGGCTCTATCCCATGGATCTTCGCCCACACTGCTCACCAATGCTCCTGTGCAGGTGAGGAGACAACTCATGGCCTCAGGTTACAGTCATCTAACCCTTATTACTACATAAGAAATGAAGATAGGGTGGGGAGGCAAGATGGCTCAGCAGTTAAGAGCACTGGCTGCTCTTGCAGAGGACCTGGGTTCAATTTCCAACACCCGCATGGCAGGATTAACAACCTTCTATAACTCCAGTTCCAGAGGATCTGATACCTTCTTTTGACCTCCTCAGGTATTTCCCGACACAGGTGTAAGTTCTTACATACATGCAGGCAATATACTCATAGACATAAAAATAATAAATAAAAAAGAAAACGGAAGTCTTACTGCATACCTCGGAATTAAACATAACAAAAGAATACAATTTGACTGTTACTGTTGATGCTTCAGAGGGGGAAAAAACCCTCTTTTATTCATAGAAAAGAAACTTGGAAATCTAGGGAAATATTCTGAAAAATTTTAAGCTTCCATTGTAAAGTTAGACACCTGTAAGCATCAGGAACATAAACACAAAAGGGCAATCTCAGCACAATGAGAGAAGTATGAAGGTAAAATGTGGAGACTATAGGTTCATCCAAGTTCAAGAACAAAGTCGAGAGCTGGGCATGTTGGTGCACGCCTTTAATCCCAGCAGAGGCAAGTGGAACTATGTGAGATCAAGACCAACCTGGTCTACTTAGTGAGTTCCAGGCCATCAAGGGCTGCAGGGAAACTCTGTCTCAAAAAGGAGAGAGAGAGAGGGAGAGAGAGAGAGAGAGAGAGAGAGAGAGAGAGAGAGAGAGAGAAATCAAATAATAGCAAGCAAGCATCAAAAGAACAGCACATTTCGGCCTCAGCCTCTGTACCTTCCTTGTGCCCATTTTGCAGATGAGGAAAAGAGAGAGAGAGAGAGAGAGAGAGAGAGAGAGAGAGAGAGATTTAGCCATATGCCCAAGGGATAAAAGTGCTAGCATCACATTCAGGCAGAAGCTCCCATGCTCTGAATGGAGCACTGGGTGTCCTAGTCAATCACTTTCCAGGGATTTTTTAAAAAACTTCTCAATGGAATGAAATAGGTGGAAGAGGAGAGAAGGAAAAGAGGTGGTTGAAAGAGGAAGACAAGAGTTGGTATACTGAAGAAAGGAGGCAAAGTAGATGAGAACCAACAAGAGGGAGCAACGTGGTGCAAGAAAGAGGAGATGAGAAGCAGAGCTGGGAGGGGAGAGGAAGGAAGAGTGGTGAGGGTTTGAGAGGAGAGTGCACACAGCTCGCTCGGGAAGGACTGTGAGACATAAACTACAGAGGGGTGAAGTGCAAAGGCTGCAGAGATGGACTCAGGTAACGTCTCCCAAGGAGGAAGAAAGAACAACAGACACCAGCACAAGCAAGGTAATAGTGATATGATGGCCCAAAGGAACCATGTCCTGACAGGCCTCAGGACATGAGAAAGAAAGGAAGCAGGCTGCAAGTTGACACTGCCAGGTCCTGTTAGTCTCCCCACAGGCTATGTGCAGGTCAGATGACATATTGGCAATGCAAGAGGTGTTGGCTGATGACTGGGCCCAGGACTTAGCTCACCAGTCGAAAGACCTAGATAAGCTGCTTAGCCTTCCTGAACTTTGCTGGTTTCATTTGTGAAATGGGGGGGCGCATCTTCTGACAGATTTATGGGCAGGATTAAGTGTGACAATGGGTGAGTGTTGAGCAGGGTGCCCGTCATGCAGCATGCACAAGAACAAGTCATGAAGAAAGGATTGCTGTTGGCCAGTATGGTGGAGGGCTGTACAGAAAGGAGAAGTCTAAATGAGGTAGGATTTGCTGAGGAAAAGAGAAGGGGTCTTGAATGTGAAGGGAGGGACAGGTAATAGGGAAACATGGGGTTGAAAGCAAGAGGCAATAATGAGCTCTGATTCTCCATCTGCGAAGATCTGGATGGAACTATCCCCATTAAAGCAAGTAGTGCGAGTAGTCACAGAAAATTTGTAATGTACAGGGGCATCAGGTTGCATAGAGGCCGAGGAGTTTTGTTAAAAGGAAAATGTGTTTCTCCACGCCAAGGAGTGGTCTGTTGAGAACTCCTGGGAAGCACTGCTGGCAGCCTAGTAACTGCAACGGAGCCTAGACCAAGATTAAAGGAAACGGAGAACAGAGCCAGCTGAAAGGCACTTCTATGAGACCGGGTCTCGCTATGTAGCCAAGGGTGGCCTCAAACTCAGTGGTCCTCCTGCCTCAGTGCAAGGGCTACAGCATACACTGCCAGGCCTGGCTTCATTGATCCTCTTAACATATTTAGTTACTATATATTTGTTGGGGCAAAGACAGAAACAATCCTCTAATAACAACAAAATAAGCACCTCACATCTATGTTTAAATGTAAGACCTTGGGGCTGAAAAGATGGCTCAGTGGCTGCTATTGCAGAGGACCCAGGTTTGATTCCCAGCACCCACATGGCAGATAACAACCATTCATAACTCTAGTTCCAGGGAATCCAACTCTCTCTTCTGGCTTCCGTGAGCTTTGCACAACACAGGTGCACTTACATACATGCAAGCAAAACACTTATACACATAAAATAAAAATAAATAAATTTTAAAAAAGAAAATATCTTTAGGGGCTGATGAGATGGCTCAGTGGTTAAGAGTATTGGCTGCTCCTGCAAAGGACCCAGGTTTAGTCCCAAGCACCTACATTACATGGTAGCTACCAACCATCTTTAACTCTCGTTGCAGGGGATCCATCGCCCTCTTCTGGCTTCTACAGACTTTGCAGTCACAGGTACACTTACATACACTCTGTCAAAACACTGGGGGGAAATTTCATGGGGTTTCACTGATGAAGAGCTAGAGGCAACCAAAGGACACTGAGGGAAGGAGAATCAGTTTTCTCCAGGGACTAGCTCCCTGTCTTATCCTAAATAGTCAACCCTAAACACAGGTACATATGGACACCAATAAATGAACTTGGTGCAATGTGCATGCACGCAGGCACACACACACAGATGTATGCATGTGTGTATATTAACAACAATCATCAAGAACAGAACAAAAAATCAAGAGGGAGTAGAGGAACATGAGAGCTGGAGGGGACTGGGAAGGGTGGAAATAATGTAAATACAATACTCATATGTAAACTTTTCAAAAATAAAATAAAGTTTAAAAAAGATAACACTTTCCTTTCTTCTGAGGCAAGGTCATGTAGCTCAGGCTGGCCTCACACTGGACATATAAGGAAGGCTGTCTTTGAACAGCTTATCTTCCACCTTCTACTTCCAACGTGCTAGAATTATAGGTGTGCACCACCATGCTTGGTTAAAAAAATAAGAGATTTCTGATTGTATGTAGTGGTTTTTCTAGCCAGGCATCTTAATTGTTTAAAAATTATATAAGAGGCTGGGGATCTAGCTCAGCTGGTAGAGCATTTACCTACCTGGGTTTGATCACTAGACCACATAAATCAGGTCTGACAGCTCATCCCTGTAATCTCAATACTTGGGGTGGGGGTAGAAAAAGGATAATCAAAAGTTCAAGGTATCCTCTGCTACATTGTGAGTTTAAAGTCAGCCTGGTACATAAGACCCTCTCTTAGTTGGGTGTGCGGTGCATGCCTTTAATCCCAGCACTCAGGAGTCAGAATCAGGGGGATCTCTATGAGTTTAGGCCAATCTGGTCTACATAGTCAGATCCAGGCTGGCCTAACGTAAACCCTAAAGACCCTCTCTAAAAAAAAGCCCTGTCTCAAACAAAAGTTTCAATTATATAAGAAGATAAATTATTACCACATCATACAAATTTCAATTTTGTAATTGACCGATGGTACCTACTGGTGACATGGGACCATTTGATGGGTTGAGGCTGAAGCCTCTGGATACACAGTTCCTCCATCCTCAGAGACTGCCTTGCCCTGGCAGGCATGCTTTGATACAGTTCTTACGTGAAGGAAGGACTCTTCTATGAGGAAAGACAAATTCCTCCTTCTCTAGTTATTTTACATTTGCTGATAGGATACTGACTTATGTGGCACATTTTAGCACTCTTTATAGACCTGAAGCCCCAGAGCTGACCTCTGATCTGGTTTTGGTTAGACCCTTCTCTACACCTTGGAAGACATACTCCTTAATCACAACCGTCTCTGTCTGCTCCAGTCATGGTTTCAAGAAAAGGCTGCATTGAGTCAGATGCTGTCAAAATGTCCCACCGCAAAGCCGGTTTTCTGCTTCTAGAAGCAAGACTCTGAAATCCCCACTATTTGTCTACTAACCTGAGTCCAGACCTAGAATTGTCTCTTTGCCCAGGTGGAGCTCAGTCAGAAGTTAACTGAGTTTCACCATTTCCTTAAAATGAACACTCAGTTGGGGACAACTTCATAGCAATCAAGTTTAATATTCCTTTTGAAAGTGACCTGATCTGAGGGAGAAAAAGATGGGCTTTGTAGTTGAGCAGTTGGAATTATACACAGGTTATGACACAGGGAAAGTTTTAGTTCGTAAGTTGTAGCCTTTCCACTTATAAGAGGGCTGTTTGCATGGTTCCTTTTCCTTTACTCCTCATTCCCCATGTATTAGATACCTTCTTCCAAGCTCTGGGCCAAGCACTGGGATAGCACAAGAAGACAGTGAGCCGAACAAGGTTCTTGGGGTGTTGATGGCTTAATAAAGGAAAATAAATGTCTGGTGTGGTGGTGCACGCCTATAATCGTAGCACTTGGGAGGCAGAGGCAGGCAGATCTTTGTGGGTTCAAGGCCAGCCTGGTCTACAGAGTGAATTCCAGGACAGCTGGGGCTACAGGGAGACCCTGTCTCAGAAAGACCAAAAAATAAAAATAAAAAAAAGGAAGATAATAAACAATGCAGTCTCGTCCTGTACAAAAGTCAACTCCAGATGGATCAAAGACCTCAACGTGAAACCCCAAATTCTGAAGGCGATAGAAGAAAAAGTTGGCAGCAGACTACAAGACATAGACATAGGAAAAGACTTCCTAAATCAGACAGCAGCTGCGCAAGAATTAGGGTCGATAATTGACAAATGGGACCTCATTAAACTCAAAAGCTTCTGTACATCAAAAGAAAAAATCAAGGAAATAAAAAGAAATCCCACAGAGTGGGAGGAAACCTTCACCACAGATACATCTGACAAAGCATTGATTTCCAGAATATATAAACTACTCAAAAAAAAACAAAGGCAACAAATGACCCACTCAATAGAAATGGAGCGAAGAGCTGAACAGTAGACTTCACAAGTGAGGAATTAGAGATGGCTGAGAAGAAACATCTAAGAACTGTTCAAATCACTAAATCATTAAGGAAATGCAAATCAAAACGCCACTTTAAGATATCATCTTACTCCAATAAGACCTGGCTAGGATCAAGAAAACAAATGATTACCAATGCTTGGAGGAGGTTGTTGTTGTGGGGAAAGGGGAACACGGTGACATTCACCTGCTGGTGGGAATGTAAACCGTGCAGCCACTATGAAAGCAGTGTGGAGAAACCTTGGGAAAGACTTGAATGAATTGACCTAGCGCACCCGACCCAGCCCTACACAACTCTCTAGGTCATGTACCTCAAAGAGACTACCACCCCACAGAGATACATCAACGGTCATGTTTATGCATTGCTCTCTGTTCACAGATAGCAAAGGAGCTGGAACCACCCAAATGCCTCTCAACTGATGAGTGGATAGAGAAAAATGTAGGTACATCTACACAGTGGATGTTCATGCAGCCAGTTAAAGAAGATCGACATCTGCAAGCTTTCAGGAAAATGGCTGAGATAGAGGACATCATACGATTTTGAAGTAACACAGTCCCAGAAAAACAAACGACGAATGGTATCCCTCATCTGTGGATGCTAGTGCCAATTACCTAGTTGTAAGTATTTCTTGTGCATGGCCCCTTGAGCTTTTGTCCAAAGCAGTTGGGAATGATGCATATTGGAAACAACAACAACAACAACAACAACAACAACAGAAAGGACTGCATCAAAGAACTGACTGAAACAGTGAACTTCTGCTCAAAACAGTCAACTTCCATATGGAGAATATTGAGAAAGACTGAGAAAGAGATGAAAAGCATGTTTGGCAGAATGCATGAGCCCTGGTGGGGTAGGGGGATGGGGGGCATGGGTCTAGATTTGATAAAAAAATATATATATATATAAATAAATTAAAAAATAAACAATGCAGTTAAGTGGTACTGGTGCTGGGGGACGGGGAGGCTCTGTGACACAGTGGGTAAGCATTTTAGACCTAAGCTCCCTGGCTTCGCATTTGAGCCCCACCAGTTTCTAGCAGGTAGTTCAGTGAAATTTAACCACTGTGTGCCTCAGTATACTTACTCATTGTAAGGTGGAATGATAGAGTGGCTGTAAGGATGTGATTGGTTAGCACTTCTCAGGGCCAGGCATAGTAAGAACTGCACACATTACCTGATGTAGCAATGATGGGTATGTGTGAAGCATTGTGGGGACAAAGGAGTAGTGGTCCATTCTACTAGTGGAAAGGGTAAAGAAGGCTTCACTTGGTATACTAGTCACCTCTCCTTTACCATAAGAAAATGTCTGAGATAATAACTTGCAAAAAAAAAGGTTTATTGGGTTCAGTTTTGGAGCTTTCAACTAGTGGGTCAGTTAGCCTGTGGGGAGGCAGCAGATCACAGCAGGAACATGGAATGGGGGAAACACTGGCACAATTAACAAGGGACCAAAGAGAAAAAGGAAGCGGAAGGATCCAGTGCTCCACAGCCCCCTCCAGTGATCTTCTACAATGTCTCACCTCTTAAAAGCTCCACCACATTCCTCCACCAAGTACCACCCTGGGACCAAGCTTTGAATGTATGGATCTTGGGGGACATTCAACATCCAAACTGTAGCATCTGCATTGGGATTTGCAGAAAGTTTTCACTTGTTCAGTGAGTAAGAGCAGAGTAGGCATTTCAGATACAGAAGGCTAGGTGAGCCAAGGGATAGAAAAAGCCATAAGCAAAGAGGCAGCCTAGGACTGCCCAAGCCCCTGTGGTCTGCACAGAGGGCAATGGAGGGTATTGAGGTAGGAGGAGCCCTGGCTGGAAACCACAGCACATACTTTCTGTGTCTGCATGCCCTCCTTTCTCTAAGATGCATTTTCCTCCCTCCTCTTGCTGTTCCGCGCTCTGGAGACTGACCAGCTCCAACTGCATAGGAGCTCCTTTTCAACAGGTCGGTGTGTTGTCTTGGGCTTGGAGGGAAGACGCAGCGGGGGAAGAGGATTTCTTTCCCTCTGCCTCTTCCTTCCACTTACTGCAATTTAGAGGATTCTCTGCACTAACTGCAGGTCACGCATATCTGCGGATGAGAAACCATCCCCCCCTCTGATCTTCAGGCCCTCTGCTGGCAGCCCTAGCCCTCACTTGTACCCACACACTGCTGCATCTTCGTAAGCATCCTTTCATTAAATAACTCTTCAAGCTGTCCATTTAAACATGACATACTACACCGTGCCTCGAAATTTTGTCAGAGAATTATGGGAAAATTTTGGAGAGGGCTTTCTGAGTCTTGGCTGGAGGAGAGGTGGGGAGTGGAAAGATCAAAGGCAGATCTTTATAAGGAACACTTCCGAAAATCGGATGTAAAGAGACAGAGCATTGTTCTGAGGAGAACAAAGAACAACTTTTCTCTGTGATGGTCCAAGCACAATGAGTGTACCAAGGCAGTTGAAGGAATTCTCATCTCGTAAACTTCAGTTTTCCATTGGTGGCAGGAGGGAGAGATGCAGATCGAGATTGAAAGATAAAGCCAAGGTGGGACTGGATGAAGTGAAGCCTATTTAAACTAGCAATCCTTCACCAGGCATGGCGGTGCATGCCTTTAACCCTAACATTTGGGAGGTAGAAATGGGCAGATCCCTGTGAGATAGAGGCCAGCCTGGTCTACATAGTGAGCTCCAGGTCAGCTGGGGCTAAGGGAGACCCTGTACAAAAAAAGCAACTGTTGCACCTGGGGAGAGAATGATGGCAGTGGACATCTGCTCTTGGTGAAGCTGAGACGAGACTGCGGAACTGGGAGACATCTAAGGACTTAGTGTGGTCATTTGTCTCCGGTGTTCTTAGGAACCCATGCTTAGAAGTGGAAAAGTCGCCTGTTTGATTAGAGTGGAGGGTTGCAGAGCAGGTGCAATGGAAAGACAGTGCCCAGAATTTTGAAAACGCAGGAGAGCATATGGGAGTAGTAGTAGGAAAATCAGAGGGGCGCCTCCAGGGGTGGGTGCTGTCCTTGGTCCTGAACCAGCATCCCACGAAAGGGCATGGCCATTAGATGTGAAGTTAGGGGTGGGTGGTACACATTCCGTTGTCTTTTTCAGTAACGTTCCCACAATTTAAAATATATTTTATGTATATAAGTATATTGCTTACATGTATGTAAGTGCACCCATGTCATACAATGCCTGCAGAGATCAGAAGAAGGCATCAGATCCCCAGAACTAGAGTTAGAATGGTTGTTAGCCACCATGTGGGTGCTGGAATCAAACCAGGTCCTCTGAAAGAGCAGCCAGTCGAGTGCTCTTAACCACTGAGCCATTTCTCTAGCCTCCATTCCCATCACTTTAGACTACCAGACCCATAATACTGAGAATGGTGTGAATTCAAGGCCTACAAGCTGTGTATAATCAGTTGTAAGGTTATAATTCCAAGTCACAATTATTACTCAAAGAAATAATTGAGCAAATAATTATTGAGAGTTTTTCATGTGGTAAACTTTGTGCTCATTGTAAAGGACAAAGGGACTTTTGAAGACAGAGAAAGTCCATCACTAGGTTGGATCTGTACTTAATTTCAAGCATTGGAGGGGCCCAAACACCATCCCTTCCTTTCCTTCTCCAATCCTTTCACCTTTCAGATGCTGCAGAGTGATCTCTGCACAATAAAACTCCCCCAAGTTCACACTGTGTTCACACAGGCCTGTGAGGCATCCTCTCTTTTCTTCCTCTTTGTTATTATGCTACAGATGAACTTGGCTTCTGTCTTAACTGGCCCAGTACCACCTCTTTAAAAAAGGAGAACAGGATACTGAAAAGCAGACAGGAGTTTCAGCAAATCAAGGGAAAAGGAAAAGCCACACACTTTATATCCGGATGCTATCTAGAAAGTCTGCCCAAGCAGAGAGGGAGGCCACCTCAATGACTCGATGAGCTGACCATGGAGAACCATCTCCAGGACTGGTCCTTAGCTCCCCATAGCAGCCAAATATCTTTCTAGTGGTTCAGGTTGGCTGATTTTTTTCTGAAAGGTTACAAACTCCAATAAATTTTTAAAACCATTCATTAAAGACCTTTTATTTTCTAGTTCTGATTCTCAGAGATAATAAGTATAAATTGCTGCCTTTAGAGAATGTACCATGCTAGCCACAAGGAAGGGGAACAGAGCAGCAAGTTCTATACCTGTGACCTGTGAAAGCACACATAAAAGCCACAGCTGCAGTCATAGCAGTCAGAAGGCTAAAGAAAGATGGCTGTCATGAATTCAAGACCAGCCTGAGCTACAAAGTGAGTGTCAGGTCAACCTGAACTGCAGTATGAGACCTTGTATCAAAACAACAACAAGCCGGGTGTGATGGCAAAAGCCTTTATTCCTAGCACTCAGGAAGCAGAGGCACACGAATTATCCATGAGACACAGCCCAGTCCATTCCACATAGCGAGGTCCAGGCCAGGTGGGGTTACAGAGACACCCTGTCTCAAAAAAAAAAAAAAACAACCATTTCAACAACACTGAAAATGTCAGGCTTGGTGGCACGTGCCTTCAATCCCAGCCCTTGGGAGGCAGAGGCAGAGGCAGGTAGATCTCTGTGAGATTGAGGCCAGCCTGGTCCACATAGTATTTTTCAGGTGGGTTGGGACTTGGAAGGCCCTGTCCAAAAAAATTAAAAGAAAGAAAGAAAAAGCACGCTGAAAATGAGGCATGGAGAGGTGAATTTCGTTTTAATACATGAGTCCAAAATTGGAGGTGGGAACCAAGGGTCATGCCTCTTATCTAGGAAGAAATAAAGAAGTAACAGCATGAGGCTTGACGCATAAGGCTTAGGCCAGCCATGAGTGTGGACCTTGGATTAGAAAATAAAGCTTGTTTTCCCAGCTAGCATGTGTCAAAAATGAGCCATGGTCCCAGAGCCAAGGGGTCGTGGGAGAAGAAAGAATACACTGTATCTCCAACGCAATGCAATCTAAGGGTCTTGGGTTAGACTTATGGATAACTGAAACACAGCAAATCAGATCCCAGTGACCGGGGTAAACAAAATTCCTGAATTCAGGTCAGGCAAGAGCAGAGGTTGAGTGAGAAGGGCAGTGGGAGATAAAACCATGGTGACTGACCCTCAGAGACAAGCCAGGAGGACAAAGAATGAGCAGCTTCCCTGAGGAAGGCTGAGTGAGGACCAGAAGGGAGTCAGATACTCTCAAGATAGAACAAGCGATGAGGAAAAAGTCTTCAGATCATTCTTTAAGAAAGTGGCCATAGTCCAGAGTACTCAAACCCTGGACTCTCACCCAGTTACGGCTCAGGGCTCTGCCAGGAATGATGAAGCTACTCTGCCTGGAACACAGTCCTCTTCCCATCCTCCTCAGCTCAGCAACTGACAATGGTGTTTCTAGTACAAAGAAAAGCTCACTTTTTAACAAAGGTTTTCATTGATGACACTCAGGCCCTCGGGGGTTAAGCCCCACAAAATCCTTCACATTCCCCCCAATATTTATTACAGTTATAATTAATTTATTTATGTATTAAGTTTTACCCTCACTACATGTCATGGTCCAAAAGGGGACAGACCACATCTGTTCACCTCTGTTCTCCCAGGGCTGAGCCACCCTAAGCATCTCTACAAATGCCAATGTGCTGAATCAATAAGTATGGATAATGATATGGGATCACAGCCGATGGGAAAAGCTCATTCATTCTGTTCACACAGCACTTATCAGAATGCTTCTTATGTGCTAGGATACATTCTAAGTGTGGGTCTAGGAGAACAGCACTGAGGTATGGCGTTCTGTGATAGCCACAGGGAAATATTAAGTATCCATCCCCAGGAGGCCAAATGCAAGCCCTTTCCAGAATAGGTAGACCTTCCACCTGCAAAGACTGTGGGATACAAGGGGTCTGCAGCTAAGAACAGAGGTACCATAGAAGAAAGGGGGAGCAGTGAGTGAGCCAGGCACCAGGGAGCACTGCCAGCCAAGCAAGTGTGGGGAGAGAGTGGGGCAGGGATCCAGCTGTGACCTCTTTGGAGACTGGGTTAGAGGCAGAAGGGGAGACAGCCTGGAGGTGGAGCCGAGGGAGGAGAAGGCTATGCAGGGGAGATGAGAGATGAAAGGAAGCGAGAACGTGAGGGAAGACAGTATTTAGATCTGCTGACAGCACAGCATGTTTTCCTGAGGTTCAGAAGTGCGGCGTCGGGAGTCCTGTGGTGATTCATGCACCTTCTTGGAACCTGATGTGTTGCCAAGATCTGCTGCAGAACACCATGGTCTGGAGAGTAACTTCAGAAATAACCAACTGGGCTGTTCAGTGGCCAACTCAAAATTGGGAAAGGACCTTCCAGGAGTGGAAGGTAGATGTGAGCCCCCAGAAGCCATCAGGCTGAGGTTTTCCAGTTTTCTGCTTGAGGGAGAAAGAAGGTGTCTTTGAAATCTGAAGAAAAGTAAAAACAAAACAAAACAAAACAAAACAATAGCTAACAAATATTAAGTCTTTAATATCTACCAGGCACACTTGGTCTGCTCTCTCAACCCACAGCTCAAAATGACAACCACAGATAACCTATTAAGTAGTACTTAGCCTGTGTATCAAGTACTGTCATTCATTTTATAGATTTGCTAACTCTTGCATTGCCTGCAACTCTGAGATTTACTCCACTATTTTAAAGATTTGGAAATGAGGGAACAGAGAAGTCAAGACCCCTGAACAAAAGCACATAGTCATGAAAAAGTTGAGCCTGGATATAAGGTTGGATGGTCTGGATTGAGTTTGTTCTTGATCACGGTGCTGACCTCTCACATGACTGTCCCTTCATGTGATGTCCTGGGAGGCTGCAAAACCTGAAATTTGTACTTGAGTTTTTAATGTGCTGCAACTTAGATACCACTGGAAGCTGGAGGAATGGCTCTGTGGTAGAGGACTTTCCTGGCGTGCAGAAGACCCTGGGATCAGTGAGTATTCACAAGAACAAATAGAAACAAGTGTATAAAACTGTCCCTTCCGGGGCTGGGGAGATGGCCTAGCGGTTAAGAGCACCGACTGCTCTTACAGAGGACCAGGGTTCGATCCCCAGCACCCACATGGCGGCTGAGAACCGTCTGTAACTCCAATTCCAGGAGAACTCCAGTTCCAGGGGGGAATCTGACACCCTCGTCTGACCTCCTCAGCATTGCACATCATGGGTACACAGACCTACATGCAGACAGTCCATTCATACACATAAATAAATAAAATAAAATAAATAAAAATAAAAAAAGCTGTGTCTTCCTTACCTACTTGAACAACAACAGCAAAAATAGAAAATTCTAGGGACTATCTTTTTTTTTTGAGACAGAGTAGTGCCAGCTGGCCTGGAACTCACTAGGTAGACCAGACTGCCTTGAACTCGCAGAGATCAGCTTGCCTCTGCCTCCTGAAAGCTGGGATTAAAGGTGTGTGCAACCATGCCCAAAGGGACTATCTTTAAAAAATTTTTTATGTGTGTATGTATGTTGCCTATGTATACATAAGTGCACTCTTACATGTAAAACTTGCAGAGGCCAGGAGAGGTGTCATATCCCTAGAAATAGAATTATGGATAGTTGTTAACAGCCATGTGGGTTCTGGGAACTAAACCCAAACAGCGAGCTCTTAACCACTGAGCCACCTCTCTAGCCCCAGGACTGTCTTTTTGATGGCCGCTACAAAGGCCCACTTCTCTTTGGCTAACGCTCTGTCCATCAGATGAAAATATAGCTGTTCCCCCATCATATTAACTGGTGCTTCTCATTTGTCCTGGGTCCCCTGCCTAGGGCCTGGTCCTTAACACCCTTTGGTTTCCACTCACAGAGACAAGACTTGGGGCTGATTACTGGTTTCTCAAGCTTCTGTCAGTGAGATAAAAGTTTGGGTGAAGTGTGCTCAGAGCAGAAAACAAAAACAGAGAACTGGTTTTGCATGTCCTATGCCACCAAAACACCAGCACCCTGGCCTGTGCTCTCCCCCCACTGAGACTTCACAAGCAGGTTCTCTGCCATCCCGTTAGTCACAAAGCAGCAAAGCACAGAGGTTTCATAAAAGCTGAAAAGGGGCAGAAAAAATAAATCCAGTAATTATGCCCGGGTTCATGTTAGCATTAATGCATCCCAGCTGCCAAAAAATCAAAAAAAAAAAAAAATCCTACTTTGCAATCAGAGTCTAGGAGTTCAATATAAATGTACTAATCCTTGTAATTTTCTTGTACGGCAAGCCACAGAGTACTCATTTCTTCAAGGGGCAAGGAAGTGAAGTCTTGCCAAGTTCACAAAACTAAGAAACAGATGTTTATAACAAGAGAACTTTATTCCCTCCCGGGATTCTCCTTTCTTTTTTGTCTTTAATAGTTTCCAAAGAACTATAATTTCAAGCATTTCTACCAGTTGTAGATGTTAGATAGCTGCAGTTTCAGTGATGATGACGGTGATGATGCAATCCTCATTCACTGAGTACTTACTAGGTGCCAAGTGCTGTGCTAAGCCCTCAGACACATTCACCACTCAAGATTCATAACCACATTAGGAAAGAAGTAGCATGACCCTCTCCGTTGCATGGAGTTCAAGTTTAGATGAAGAACATAACCTGACTAAGAGCAAGCATGTAGCAAACCTCAATTATAAAGCCTTGTTGCCTCTTGCATCATGCAAGCCCTGACCTATGGACCACATACTTTTTAAAGCATTTAAGTCAGAGAATGCCCATATTGATTTTTAGTTGTCTTTTCAAGATGACAAACAAAAGCCCACAAATAACCCTTGCACTACAGTCTAACAAAACCAGGGCACTTTCTTCAAAATCCATGATGAAAACACACAGAAGTCACTAGGGATCAGGAAGTAGGCACTAAGAGCTTGAATTGAAACAGGAGCCCTCATTACATTCATGATAAATAAATAAATAAATAAATAAATAAATAAATAAATAAATAAATAAAATATGGAGCTAATAAAGCAGTGTGTCATATGCTTTGGCTGTATAATCAATTCACCTTTGAATAAGATCTAAGTGTTAAATGATGCACAAACGTACCAATATGGACCAACAGCGCATGAGTAAATACTAGCACACGATGTGAATATTTCCAGTACACGAAGCAAGTTGTTTCCTCAGTCCCACTTCCCAAGGTGTCCACCTCGCCAGCTTTAGCTGGCTTCTCACTGCCCCTCTAACTTCAGCCATTTTACACTGCCCACATCTTCTGTACCCCAACCATACTGCCTGCCTCTTCTGAGAGTTCCATTGTGAGGTACTGCTGGTTCTTCCTTCTTGCTTAGAACCAGACCCTATGAGTCACATGACACCACAATCCATCTTCTACATTTCTAGAGACATCAAACTGGCACTGCCCGGTCTTTGCCCACTTTGCTGTCTAGGCCTCAGTCCTAGTCTTTGTAGCAATTCTTTCCTATATACTACTGCCTGAACGACTAGCGTTAGCCACATTTTTTCTTGAGGTTTCAATGTTCATGAACTAACAGCCTCCTACTAGCCCCACTTCATTCCAAGTGCTACCCCTTCCCTTTTCTCATGTCTGATTTTGTTCCTGGCTGTCATGCCTGTGTCTGCCCAAACTTCTTTCCTTGCTTTCTCTTGCATACTGTCACCAACCTTGTAGACTTGTGTTATGATTTGGAACTAAAGTGTCCTTGGCAGGCTCATATTTTTAACACTTCATTTCTAGCTGGTGGCACGATCTGGGGAGGATTTTGAAACACTGGGGGATGAGCTCTTGCTAGAGAGAATGGGTCACCAGATTCTAGGGGGAATATTGTGCCTGGTCATCTCTAGTCCCTGGCTCAATGCTTTCTGGTCTTCTTTGATGTTATCGGCCTTAGCCACATGCTACAGTCACCAAAGACTGAGCTGTCCCACCAGGCCTTCTCCATGATGATGGACTGAAGTCCTTTGAAACCATGAACCAAAAACAAGTCTTTCCTCCTTTAAGTTTGTTTCAGGGAGGAAGGTCACAGCAACAGAAAAGCAACGAATACAGCCTGACATATTATAGACGTATACACTGGATGCTTTGTCACTTAGACACTACCATAAGCTGTATGTTCCTGTGTCCATATTTTCACATTGTATTCTATTAAAAAAATTCCCGAGGAGAGACCGTAATGATCAAATTGTTTCTCAGAAATTCAGCAGAAGACTTTAATATTTTTTGTGTGATATGTTTTTGATATTATCTCTCTTTAGTCAAAGTTGTGTTCATCAGAAAAATGTCTTTATTCTTTTAGAGTAAATGACACAATTAATGGAGGAAAGTGATACTCATATGAGGATCAAAAAGGGGCTGAATGTCCGAACCTCTAATTGAAATGAGCCCTGCACTGAAGAACTTCTTACATGCTCAGATCTACTACAAATGTCTAGAGGGACATGGGGAGAATATAATACACAATTCTTCCCAAACTTAATTATCATGGGTATATTTTGTTCAAAACTTCTATTACTAGAGTTCCACAGAACACACTTGTGAAAGGTTGTTATAGTTATTGACAAATCTGCTGGTGAAGCTTTCAAGTCTAGAAACAGAGTCCTGAAAAGGAAAGAATGCTAAAAGACTGTGACAAGCTTCTCCAAAGATACACTAATATAGCTAATGTCTACAGGGCTCTTGACAATATTAAAAAGTATTCTTATTGTTTGAGAATTCATATATGCATAATGAGTTTTGATTAGAAACACTTCCACTTCCCTCCCCTCCAATTTCTCCCCTACCCCCCACACTGCTTCCTTCCAGTTTCCAATGCTCTTTTTAAAAACCAGTGAGTTGATTTAGTGTAAATCACTGTAGAACAGTTTACTGGAGCCTGAGCACCTCTCAGCGGGTACATCCCTGAAGAAAACTGACTCTCCCTACCCACAGCAGTCAACTGCCAAGAGCTCCTCAGTTCCGGGGGGTTTCATGAGCCAGCCCCCACTCCTG
This sequence comes from Rhizomys pruinosus, assembly GCA_009823505.1. Classification (NCBI taxonomy): domain Eukaryota; kingdom Metazoa; phylum Chordata; class Mammalia; order Rodentia; family Spalacidae; genus Rhizomys; species Rhizomys pruinosus. Next base: position 2,386,197 of record VZQC01011003.1, on the reverse strand, counting down.
CTCCCCAGACTGTGCCGGGATTTTAGCTGGATTGATCTCATTCAGGTCTTTTGCATGCACTCCAGCAAATACTGTTTCTCTTCAGACATATACTGCCTTCCTCTTCTTCTTCTACAATGATTCCTGAGCCTTCGAAGTAGGTGGTATGATATAGCTGTCCTACTTAGAACTGATCACTCTACAGTCTCTTATTCTCTGCAAGTTGACCAGTTGTGGGTCTCTGTATTAATTACCCTCTACTATAGAAAGTAGCTTCTCAGGGCTGGAGAGATGGCTCAGTGGTTAAGAGCACTGACTGCTCTTGAAGAGGACCCTGGTTTGATTCCCAGCACACACATGGTGGCTAAGAACTGCCTTAGGCTGGGTGTGGTGGCACACGACTTTAATCCCAGCACTCGGGAGGCAAAGGCAGGTGGATCTCTGTGAGTTGAAGGCCAGCCTGATCTACATAGCAAGCTCCAGGCCAGCTGGGACTAAAGGGAGACCCTATCTAAAAAAAAAATGTAGCTTCTCTGATGAGGGTTGAAAGGTGAACTAATCTATGGGTATACAGATAAGAACTTAAGAGGCAGTTTATTACTATGTCTATTAAGCATAATAATAATAGTACTGGGTCCTACCCCAGGGCATAGGACCTAGCCAGCCATGGGACTTTGACTCAGTTAACAATACCAAGGCATGAATTACATTTCGTGGAACAAACTTTAAAGCCAATCATAAAGTGTTTGGTTCCTCCCACAACATTCATGCCACTATTGCCCCAGTGAGCATACCCTGCCAGGCCAGTTGTTATGTAACTCCCAGAGTTCTCAGAGGGATGAGACTAATGATTAAACTTTTCTGGTAGTGTACATAGCATCTTCCAGCACTATGAAATCTAGCCCATAGATGCGGAGGTCAAGGTGGAAGGTGAGGACTGACACCCAAGACTGTCCTCTGACCTCCGCATGCACACTATGGCAATGGGTGTACTCACCTGCCCCCATCTTGACCCCCCAATAATACACTGAACATATATTACTCAACACACACACACACACACACACACACACACACAATTTATTAGAAATAGGCAAGCAGGAAAATGGCCATTGTAAAACTGACACTTTTGTTTTTCCCAAATATGCTCTCCTTTTCAACCTCATTTTCTTTTCTCTTTTTTCTTCCTTTTTTTTTTTTTTTTTTTTTTGTCTTTTTGAGACAGAGTCTCCCTGTAGCCCCAGCTGTCCTGGAACTCACTCTGTAGACCAGGCTGGCCTTGAACTCACAAAGATCCACCTGCCTCTGCCTCCCGAGTGCTAGGATTAAAGGCGTGTGCCACCACTCCCAGCATCAACCTCATTTTCAAGCTCATTCAGAAACCAGAGGACTGGCTGCCTCTACTATGATTGGCACCTTGGCAGTGCCAGTTCCTGATTGGAGTGTGAATCACCAAATCCTAGCCCCTTCCTTCATTCAAGAACTGTGAGCACAGTTCTAAGACAGAACCATCACCAAGAAGGCAGGACCTAGCCCTCCACCTCCACATTCCCAGTGCTGTCCTATCAACCCCTCTGGAAGGCACACTGGGACTCCAAATGCTAACAGATAAGAACTGGTCCCTCTGGCCAGAACTGGCCTACTACAATCCGCAATTATGTGGCAAAGTAAAAACATCACATAAACTAGGAAATAAAAATCTCAGCAATGGCTACAATAGTTATTCAGATGCAGAGTACACATACCTCTGCTACAGTGCTGCACAACCCAGTGTTACTGGTATACCCATGGTGATCAGTAATGATCATTGTGCAGCACAATTCGGCCGAGCGATTTCTACATGTCGTGTGTGGAGCTTTTGCACTTATCCTGTCCTCAAGCCTCTCTGGATGATGTGTGATATTCATTATTCTCCATCTGCAGGTGAGAAAAACTGAGGTTCGGGAGATGGAATACATTTCAGTTGGGTGCACTGCTAGTTAACATGAGCCGCCCAGTGCCCAGCTCTTAAGTGCCTGCTAGGCTGTCTGTATGATACATGCCGCTACCATGAAAATGCCAGGAAATGAAGGTCCTTCCAGAAGGTTTTCCTCCAGAAATGCTCCCTGGGAAAGCATACTTCAGGTTTAAAAACCTCTTCAAGGCAATTCATGGGCAAGAGCAAATGACTCATTCCAGACCAGCCTGTTTCAATTTTTGAGCACCAAATAAAACATTCGGTCATGGAGTCAGATAATAATAAAATAAAAATGAAAATGAAACCTTGGGGAAATAATATGAATCACACCTTATGATTACATATGCTTCAATCTTCTAAAGCCATCACTTTTTGTGTTCAAAGGCAAGTACTGGTCAACTTGGAATAACACATGCTCACTACCTTTAGTCCCAAAGCAATTATTAATTTTTTTAGTCCAAGTAAAAAGACACTTTGGATCTTTTTTTTTAATTAAAAAGAGAGAGGAAAGGGAGGAAAATTTGCTTTTGTGCTTAAGGAAATAAAATACAGTATGTTTAAATTACAATGTGGAGACTAGATGTGCTTTTACCAGAATAATTTCAACTTTCTTCAAAAACATCTGTTAAAGAAATTACTAATGAAAGAATACTCCACAGTGACTTTTACAGTCAGGCAATCAAACTAACAGATTTACGGACTGCACCTCACCTATTTTCCCAGTCTCCTCCTCACTCTCTAAGAAGGGAAAGGACGTCCCAATGATCTGAAATATTTTATTAATTCTTCAAAGATTGATACTTAGGGAGAAAAGGTAGAAAATAGCAATCACAGTCCTTGGTCATCGGCATTAGTGTCAACTGAATTCAACACTGAAACAGTGCTGCTGATTCTCAGAACTCTGGGCTTCCTTTGGGGCTTCCTCCCTCTCAGTCATTATCACGGGATCAGATGGGTGGGCACTGAGAAACTGTCCTGCAAAGAAAACATTATTCAGGACAGAAAAGATTATAGCATTAAGTAAGAAATGTATGTCTCTAAAACTGTAAAACAGAAGAATTCACAAGAAAAAAAAATGTAGAAACAGAACCAATAAATAACTCGGGAAATATAGGAGTCCAGAGAAATTAGGAAAGGAAGAAACAACTCATTTAAAAATTTTATACACCAATTTTTCTTTAAAAGAAATATGTATTATTTTGTATTTTTTCATAATCGAAGCCTAGAGACCATTAAAAGAATACACCTGAAGAAGGCCAAGGGGTGGGCCTGATGAGCCACAGCTGGTCTATGAAGATGTGGAGCACATGCATGTACTGCTAAGAACATGGTTGTAATGCGGACTCAGCTGACCTCAGGAACTGTGGACAAAAGCCAGCTGCATGGCCCCCTGACTATAATTCCAGCACTTAGGAGGCTGAAGCTGGAGGTTTATGATCTGAGATGAGTCTGAGCTACAAAATAAAACCCTGCCTCAAAAAACAAAAAACAACAACAACCAAAAGCCCAAAAGGCTAGGAATGTAGCTCGGTTGGTAAAATGTGTTTGGCATGCAGTGGCCTGAGTTAGACCCCTATCTTGAATCACAAAACAAAACAATACAAAAGCAAATTTTAATAACAACTGTGGGCGGTCATGATGGCGCACACTTTTAATTCCAGCACTTGGGAGGCAGAGGCAGAGCTAGGTGGATCTCTGTGAGTTCAAGGCTAGCCTGGTCTACATAGTAAGTTCCAGGACAGCTGGGGCTACAGGGAGACCCTGTCTCAAAAAGACCATACACACACACACACACACACACAAAAAAAAAAAAAAAACAACTGTAAAGTCTATGTATTTGGTCCTAGTACATTTCAGTTGAAGCAGGTTTGTTTCACTAGTGATGACTAAATTTTAACTGGAGTGCTCGAGAAATAATGTGTTTCTCTAATGCCACTGGCCAACATCTGATCATTTAAATGGTTTGAAGATGGATATTCCTATCTCCAAAGTTATGCAATGTATGATCCTGTTGGTGAGCAGTTTCTTTTCAGATCTCTTCTTTCGAAGAGAAACTTGGTCAGTTTCTCTTCGCATGGGCTACAATGATGATGTTTGGCTCTTAGAAGACCAAGGTTGGTAAGTACATTTTTGTACTTATGTACTTATGAAAATGTACTTTATGTACATTTTCTTTCATAAAGTACATTTTTGTACTCATGAACAACTGTGACTCTCTTCTGAATTTTAGTTTCTGCAAAATAACCCTGTAAGTTTCATTTTGGCAGTTTTGATTTTACTTTTACTTAAGTATTTTCCAATTTATTCCAGTATATCCAGATGTCTTGCCTCAGTAGCAAGAAAATTAAGCATGCTAAACAACTATTAATTCACAGAGCCTTTGACTCCCAAAGTAGTTGAGAAGAACTTGGCAATGGGTTCCTATTGCCTCATCATTTTGTAGCATTAAAATAAGCCAATATTAATATATGCCCTACTTGGACTTCTTCCTAATATCTTATCCTATTAAAATGGCAATGGTTACTGGCAGAAGCACACAGGCCAGCAGCAACTGTGATCCCTTTCTGCATCACTGCATGCATGCTATGAACCTGGTGTGTACCTTCTCCCACATAATGATAAAATGGAAGGTGATTAAACCAATCTTGTTGATGTGAATTAACTCTTGGAAGCTATTCAGTCTCACATTTCCTTGCATATGATTAAAAAAGAATTGTACCCACAAGACTCACCCCACCACAGAGATACATGCACAGCCATGTTTATTTCAGCTGTCTTCACAATAGCAAGATGCCCCTCAACTGATGAGTGGATAGAGAAAATGTGGTACATCTACACAATGGAGTTCTATGCAGCAGTAAAGAAAGATGGCATCATGAACTTTGCAGGAAAATGGCTGGAGCTAGAGGACATCATGCTGAGTGAAGTAACACAGTCCCAGAAAAACAAACGATGAATGGTATCCCTCATCTGTGGACGCTAACACCAATTACCTAATTGTATGGCAAACTGAGCAATGTCAATGTGATCTGAAAACAATTGTGCTCTTATATTGTGAATCCCTCAAAAAAATAATAAACTAATAAAAAAAAGAAAAAAAATAATTTATTTTTACGTGTTTGGGAAAACCTGTTTGACTTCTTTCTTGGCAAATATAGTTAGATCTTGTTAGTTCACAGTTCCTAGAAAATAATTATTTTAAAACTTTTTTTCCTTTGCCTATTATGAGTGTATGTACATGTGTGATATAAGCACACATGTATGTTCAGGTACATGTGCCTATGCATGCACATGGAGGCCAGAGGACATTAGGTTCCCTACTGTATCATTCTATGTCTTATTACTTTGAGACAAGGTCTCTCACAGAACTTGGAACTAGGCTGGTGAGCAGCAGGCCCGAGTGGCCCTCTTCTCCCTTGCCCCAGTCCCCAGCACTGGGGTTACAGGCACACTCAGCTTTTTTAACCAGGTGCTTTGATGTGAACCTAGGTTCTCAGGCTTACGCAGCAAGCACTCTTACCCACTGAGCCATTTCTCTAGCCTAAAACATTTTAAAAAGCCTGAGTTCTGCACTTAAGAGCCCAACTCACAGGGTACAAAGTTAGATGCCCTGGCAGAGAAAAACTTGGTGGATCAGAGCACTTTGAGAGCACTTCAAAAAAGGGATGGGACATACTTAGACTTTGTAAAATGGCCCAGATCTTGAGCTGTGGAATGAATAGGGTGTGACAGGAAGAGGGAAGGGCTTAGAGGCTGGTAGGAAACAGACCAGTACTATTCAAAACACCCCCAAACTGAGACAACCTGAGTGACTGTTAACAGAGGAGTGGATTAAAAAATAGGATATTCATGAAATCAGTAGGAAATAGCCATGAGAATGAATCTATATGCTGCAGATGCATGGAACGACATGGATGAATCTCAAAAAATACAATGTAGGCGATTTACAAAACAGGGATTCACCCATATAAAGTTCAAATGAATCCACAGTATTCAAAAACAGGACTGAAATGGGTGGGGAATGGGAGGGTCAGGCACAGGAGGGAGTATGGGGAGGAATAACTAACCCTCCAGACCATTAGAAAAAGCCACTTGAAAACCTACCACCATAGAAGCTTCTTAAAGTATATACATATACATCATAAACAGAGATTAAGGGGCTGGAGAGATGGCCTAGCGGTTAAGAGCACTGACCGCTCTTACAGAGGACCCGGGTTCGATCCCCAGCACCCACATGGCGGCTAAGAACTGTCTGTAACTCCAATTCCAGGAGAACTCCAGTTCCAGGGGAATCCAAGACCCTCTTCTGACCTCCATGGCATTGCATGACATGGGTGCACAAACCTACATGCAGACAGTACATTCATACACATAAATAAATTAAAAAAAAAAAAAAGAAAACCACAACTGACCATGTACAGAGACTAAGAGAGGCTATGAAGTGCTTGTCCCTGAATAGGACACCTATGCCTCCAAAGATTCATGGATCATTATGAAAGGGATGGTGGAAAGATTGCAAGAGCCAGAGGGGATGGAGAGATATGGGAGAGAAGGAAGGATTACACACAGGAGAAGGTTTTGAGGGTGGTGAGCCTCTTAATAGTATTTGATGGTTTATAAGTGTACACACAGGTAAAAATTTATCAAGCTATACATTTGGTTACGAACAGTTTATTATAAGGCAGCAATAAATATATCAATAAAGCAATATAGAACAAAACATTCTACAAAAATTATTTACACATTCCTCGTTGCACAGGAAAAAGGAAGAGGAAAATCTTGGAGAGTTTTTGCTCATTTAGAGAAAGGATAGTATGAAAAAGATGTCCACATATTCTTTTTCATTGAAAAGTGGGAAGAAGCTGGCATGGTGGCACAGGCACACAATCCCAGGTGATTACTGTGAGTTTGAGGCCAGCCTAGCCACATAGTGAGTTCTAGGATGGCTTTGGCTACAGAGTGAGTCCCAGACTCACAAAACCAAGCCCATGTATGTAGTGTCCTCAGCAATGGGCTCTTACCATTCAGTTCTGGTAGGTAACCAAGAGCAGGAACAATGGCCAATATTGCCTCAGGGTCTGCAGGACCCTGGTCAACAGCTTAGAGAGAGGGAGTCCATTCCTAGCATTAGAATGATCTTTCTCATTTGCCTATGAAGCTAGAAGGGGCAATGTCCCCTGCTATAGGATAACTCCTTTTAATCTCTGTTTATGATGCGTAAGTATACACTTTAAGAAGTTTCTATAGTGGTAGATTTCCACATGGCTTTTTCTAAAGGCCTTTTTCTAAAGTGTTACTTATTCCTGTCCATACTCCCTGCTCTGCCCTGAGCTGTAGAACAGACAAGGAGGAATCGAGCTGGTCTGACTTCAGAGCCTCATCTCCACTGGCCAGCATTCACAGTGCTGAAAGGTACTATTCATGCTACCTGAACTGAAAATGAATCATCAGCCTTACTAAGCCAGCTGTGAATCCCGTGAACTACAATAACAACTGGCCTGGTGAGATATGTCCACTGCAATAGTGGCGTGAATATGATGGGAGTAACAGCTAGTCTTTGATTGGCTTGAAGGTCCACTTCCTAGGATGGAGCCAGTGCCTGACACTGATACCAGGCTTAGCGACCTGGGGCTAGACAGGTGTCAGGGCATAGGGAAGAACCTAATACTAGTTTTCTACTAAATGTTGTAGTACTAAACTGACCCCTGATGACATCTTGCTATATTCGTAGATTAATGCCTCTCAGAACTCTCACCAGAGAAGTTTCTATGAAACAGATGGTGACTGACACAGAAACCCACTCTGCAGAGAACCAGGGGCTGCAGAGTGCTTACTGCTGAATAGGACATCTGTGTCAAACTTCTGCCTGCAGAGAATCAGTGATAATTGCAGAAGGTGGAGCAGAAAGGTTACAAGAGCCGGAGGTGGCGGATGGCCACAAAGAAACAAAATTTTCCAGACAGCTGGTCGGTTACTCATAGGAACTCACAGCAGTGGTGACAGCACGCACAAGTCCCACATAAGCACAAGCCACACAAAACCCCAGTGCAGACATGGGGAAGTGGGTAAGAAACTCCGGCTCTATCTGAGAAAGTATTGGCAGCTGACAGCTGCTGGGAAGGGGAGTTAGTCTTGTTTAAGGGAAGGAGTCTTGATACGTTGACCAGACTCCGGTGGATGAACTTACACTGACAGGCATTTGGGGTCAGAGTCGACTTTAAAGGCCAAAATCTATTACAGTACATGAAATTGGGCAGGGGTGGTAAGGGGGTTGCAGATCGGGGCTGGGGTCTAAATATGATTAAAATATACTGTATAAAAGTCAAAATTTCAATTAAAAACTACTAGAAAGGCAGAACTGGTGATTTTTGTTTTATTTTTTAGAATTTCATGGATGAGCATGGCCTTCGCATTGTTTCCATCGCTTCCATTCCCCTCCCGACTCAGGACTGGTAATTTTTGTGGCAAGGAGAGAGGGAGGCTGGAAGGAGATCAAGGAAGACTCTCGAGAGAGAATGTCCCATTGGTTAGTTTTGGTGCTGGTAAATCACTGTGTTGATTTGCACACCTTGTATGGCTTGCGTATTTTTCTGTAGGTGTGTTATGCTTCAATAATAATCTAAAGAGGCTTGTGTGTATGTGTGTGTGAAATCTCAAGAATAATAATGATGTTTCTGGAGTGAAGCTGCTAGGACTTCCTCAGGTCACTGTCACAGTGATGGGTAAAAGCCAGTGCACCAGAGCTAAGGGTTCGAAAGATACATGGACATAGGGAATTTGGAATAGTATGGGGAGGGACATGGCAGATGACTGCTGGAAAATGGGAAGAGGATAAAAGGTGTAAGGTCTCAGGGCTGGAGAGATGGCTCAGAGGTTAAGAGCACCAACTGCTTTTGCAGAGGACCCAGGTTCGACCCCCAGCACCCACATGGTGGCTGAGAACCGTCTTTAGCTCCAGTTCCAGGGGAATCCGACGACCTCTTCTGACCTCCGTGGCATTGCACGACGTGGGTGCACAAACCTACATGCGGACAGTACATTCATACACATAAAAAAATAAATTGAATTTTGGGGGGCTGGAGAGATAGCCTAGCGGTTAAGAGCACCGACGCTCTTGCAGAGGACCCAGGTTCGATCCCCAGCACCCACATGGCGGCTAAGAACCGTCTGTAACTCCAATTCCAGGAGAACTCCAGTTCCAGGGGAATCCGAGACCCTCTTCTGACCTCCGCGGCATTGCACGACACGGGTGCACAGACCTGCATGCAGACAGTACATTCATACACATACAGAAATAAATAAATAAATAAATAAATAAATAAATAATAAAAAAAATAAATTGAATTTTAAAAAAAGGTGTAAGTTCTCTGCCTTATACTGTAGACAAGATCAAGCACTTCAGTAGGGTAAAGAATTGGATGTTCAGGGCTGGAGAGATGGCTCACTGGTTAAGAGAACTTACTGCTCTTGCCGAGGACCCAGGTTCAAGTCCCAGCACCCACATGGCGGCTAAGAACCATCTTAGGCTGGACATAGTGGTGCACACCTTTAATCCCAGCACTCAGGAGGCAGAGGCAGGTGGATCTCTGTGAATTCAAGGCCAGCCTGGTCTACATAGCGAGCTCCAGGCCAGCTGGGACTAAAGGGTGACCCTGTCTCAAAAAGACCAAAAAAAAAAAAATTGGATGTCCAAAGTAAAACTTTAAAGCTTCTTGCATAAAACATGTACATCTCAGACCATAGCTACAAAAAAAAGTAAATTTAAACAAGTTTGAGTATAGACATCAAGATTTTATAAAAAAATAAAAAAATAAAAGAATTTGAAAGTATGAGAAAAATAGTAGTAATATATGCAAACTAAAAATAGATCATGCTAAGACTATTTATTATTTAAGCACCCCAAATAAATTAGATAAACAAACACCAACAGAAAATGGGCCAAATAACTGAGACATCTCACAGAAAAAGACACATATCCAATGAAAACACAAGATGTAGTCAGTCATTCAGCCAATGATAGAGAAACATTTTCAAACTGTTTAGCAAAATAACAAGTTGGAAAGCGTCACATATTAGAGGGGATGTTGGTCAGGTCTTTTCAACATCCCTGAAGAGGATGAAGGCTAGCTAGTAAAATGATGTTACAAATGCTTAAGTGAGATCTCACAAATTGCAGCATTTGTGCTAACAATCCCACTCCTAAGCATAGAACTAAGAGAAACTTTTGAGCACACATACATAAGCAATATATAAAAAAATGTTTATGAAAGGATGGTTTAAATTCTTTTTAAAAATCTAAATGCACATTGGCTGGAAAAATATATAAGAAACCCAATATAATCACAAAGAAACATTATGTAGTAATCAAAACAAATGAACCACAACAATGTACATCAGTATAGATTAAACTTAGAAATACAGTGTTGTATAAAATGTTCCCAAAGATGACTGTCTTTATATAAAGTCAAAAGCAACTAAAATAAAAAAAACTTATGGTTTTAAAGGAAATTCACCAAAAATTAACCAACCAGCTTGAAGTGTACACTTGAATGGATTTTGCTACAAATGGATGGTCCCAAACAGGACCTGCGTGGCAACTCACTGTGTAAGGGAAGTGAGAGTCCAGGAAACAGATTCACCACAGTGGTTGCCCGGGCTGGGACAGGCATGCGGATATTTGGGCGGCCAAGAGAGGAGACCCATATGGCTACACAGAGCGCTTGCTAAGGTCCCAGCTTTATCGGGAATGACAAGTTTATAGGTGCTTGCTCATGTCGTTACTGGAGCTGGTATCTCCAAGAAGCTTTCTCAGACCACGCCAATTCTCCCATGGCTCTGTCTTCCACAGTTTATGTTATTCCATCTTGGCTCCTAGAGAAAATTGTTTACTGGCGTGTAACGCAGCACTGTGGTTCAAACTGTGGCTTAAGAATCAAGAAAAACAACATTTATACCATGCCAGCTATTGTAAAAACTGCTTAAATTTTTAGAATACTTTTCTAACAGATGTTAACATTTAGCATATAAAAATCTATTACTCTTTCTAACAGTCTTACAGGTGGGTGAAATGATTGTCCCCATTTTAGAAATAGAGACAGAAAGGTTAAGGAACTTTAACTAAATCAGACAGCTGCTAAGGGCCTGGTCAGAATTTGAGTCTAAGCATATTGATTCCCAAGGTTATATGCTCTTAACCATTATGCAGCCACGAGATCTCATTAACATCAGTTCGAATCCACACACTATGCGTCAGAAATAGAGTTTGGTATTGTCATACAGGACAGGAAGTTGGCTCAAGGTCAACATGGGTACCAGAAGTGGTCCCCAAATTGATGCTTGAGCAGACCTGAGCAAGACTGTTGTCTCACCTTCAGTCTCAGTTTCCTTCTCTGTAAGATGAAAGGTTGAGCCTAACGGTCTCGAAGGCCCTTCTCGTGTCATTTGATGAGCCTGGATTTCTGGCTCTATTCCTTGTGGCTTAGCCGATACTAGGTTTTTCTGGGCCAGGTCTGGTCCCTCCTGCTGGGCAGTGTCTCACATTTGGCTCTGTTTCCCATAAATAAAGGAAAAAGAACAAGGGAGATACACTCTTGAGAGACTGGGAGGGATCCTTTGGCTGTTTTACATGCTTTGTAGAATTTACAGTCATTAACCAGAGAGAGGCAACTGCCAAGTGAAAGATGGAAAGAAACTACACTGAGGGGAGAAGGGAACTCACAAAAGCTGGCTACACTCAAATTAAAAAGACATACTTAAAGAATTGGCCACTGTTATTGCAGGGAACTGAGCCATTCCCTTAAAAAACTGAAGGCAGGAGACTGAGGACACAGCTCAGTTAGTAGTAGACTGCCTGCCTAGCATGTGCAAAACCTTGGATTTGATATGAAACCTCACATAAAACTAGATGTGGTAGTGCATGCCTGCACTCCAGCATTGAGGAGGTGAAGGCAGGAGGATCTGAAGCTCAAGGTCACCCTCATCTATACAGCAAATTCTAGGCTAGCCTGCTATACATGCAATCCTGTTTCAGGAAACAAACAAACAAAAAACCCTCTCTCAAACCTGAAGGCATGATATGCTGTAAAGACCAGAATGGACCAGAGAAGACAAGTCAAACAAAATATACACTAGCCAAGGCTACCGGCATGCTGGGAAGTGATGGGAGAAAGGAGACAGATCCACACTTCCCCCGGCAGCCCACAGCAAACCTCCATAGCTGGCAGAGTCCTGGGGCATTCTAAAGTCCCGGGATTTGGAATCTCCTGGCATAAACAGGGGGGTCTACTATGTGACAGAGCCTAGCAGAAATTTACAGGTTTGGTTTTGTTTCGAAACAGGGTCTCACTATGCAGCCCTGGCTGGCCTGGAACTTAGAAAGATGCATCTCCCTCTGTTCCCTCAGTGCTGGGATTAAAGGTGGGTGCTACCTCTCCCAGCAAAATGTGTAGCTTTTATCCTATAGTTTTAAACCTTAGGATTGAGGAGACAGTGTATGGTGACTCATTTTAATTCTGGGTCTTCATTCACTAGCTATGTGAACTTGGTTAAGTAACTTTAGCTGACCAGGGATGTAGCCACCTGTAAATGAGGGGCTGAAACAAAGAATGAAACTGTGCTATTTGCAGGAAAAAGGATGCAACTGGAGATCATCGTGTTAGGTGAAATAGGCCAGCTTGACAAAGTGCCGCCTGCTTTCGCTCATGTTAAATTTAGGGGGAGGCTTTGTGCGCTAACAAAATTCCTAAAAATAAATTAATGAAGAATTAAAATATCAAAATTTAGGGGACTATTAGTGATATGGGAGGAGAGCAAGGGAAGAGGGAGTTTAAAAAGGGCAACAGAGGCGACAGAGGGGGTCAACATGGCCAAAGAATACTGCATGTGTGGAAATGTCATGCTGAAACTTTGGGTAATAAATACACACTAATAAAAATTGAAAATAGCTGGGTGTGGTGGTGTACGACTTTAATCCCAGCACTTGGGAGGCAGAGGCAGGTGGATCTCTGTGAGTTCAAAGGCCAGCCTGGTCTACATAATGAGTTCTAGGACAGCTGGAGCTACAGGAGACCCTGTCTCAAAAAGACCAAAAAAATTGAAAATAAAATGAGGGGCTTATTAAGTTATGGAAGATGGCCTTCCAGCTAAAAATTTCTATAGCGTATAGTTACTAAATGCTTATTTTTCTATTCACCTAGAAAAGTAGGTGCTAGAGCCAATTTCATTTCTTTACATCTCAGGCCATTAGATCTCAATAGACTCCACTGTGCTGAACACATAAGAGTCGAATCCAAAAGAAATACAGCTGTGGGCTTCGGCTTTGGCAGCTCCTCGGATTCTAGTCTACGTGCTGCTGCCCTGCATCACCATGTTAGATGTGTTGTATGTTGTATAGGGTATCCAGCCAAGGGAGGTGAGGGAAATGGAGCTGATCCCAGGGTGCCAGCAGCCCAAACCAAAGGTGCATTATGAGTTTGGGGCTTTGAACTGTCCATCAAAGGATATTAATAGGCAAGACTGAGAAAACATGGCCAAATTTCTATTCAAGTTTATGTTGTATATAAAACTTACCATTTTACTTTTTGCTCAAACATTTTTAAAACACTCTCTTTCATCTCCAGTGAGTCTGTAAGACTGACCCGCCCCCCAATATAACCAATCTTATCCTTTTTTGTTTTTTTTTTTTTTTGGTCTTTCGAGACAGGGTCTCCCTGTAGCCCCAGCTGTCCTGGAACTCACTCTGTACACCAGGCTGGCCTTGAACTCACAAAGATCTGCCTGCCTCTGCCTCCCAAGTGCTAGGATTAAAGGCGTGCGCCTCCACGCCCCGCCGACCAATCTTATCCTTTAAAGACACTCATCTATTGATAGTCTGACCTAAGGTGCCGTTACCTTAGATGCTGGAATAAACTGTTTCCAAAATCTCAACCCAAGCTAAGAGGATGTAGATGTTTTACTTAATGACAGCATAAATGGAAAACAGGGCTAGCCTTTCAGGGTGATTCCATGGAATGAGACTCCCCTTATTTAGTGGAGCATGATTTTCTAGATAAAGTATGTCAATTTCATTACTTTTACACTTCCAAAATGTAGTGGCTACCAAATGTATTACACATATAGGTGTGTACACACACACACACACACACACACACACACACACACACACAGCCAAAACTCAGAAAAATGCTAAGTTCTCTGAGCTGCTAATGCATTTTCTTCATGCATGGACAATAGTCCTTTGCCACCACCCAGTGGAACTTCTTTTATTTATTTATTATTATTTTTTATTTTTTTCTTCTTTTTTCTCTTTTTTAATATACTATTTCACACCATATCCCAGGCTTAGCCTGGAACTCAGAATCCTCCTGCCTCAGCCCCTTGAGAGTTGGAAGTACAAGCATGAGCCACTAACCCAGGCTACACAGCTCCTGACGCTTCTAATGAGTTAGACTTTATACTCATTTGGTCACTGCCCCCCCCCATTACCTCATGGTAAGTAGAGACTAAAATCATTCACTCTGGGCTTTCTAGGTCAGTCTCTATTGAAATGTTCTACCCTCTCTCTCTTCTAAATAAAAAGTTCCCAGTTTTTAATTTGGAAAACACAGTTGCTATAATAATAGCATTCTTCTCACAAAAATATGGGCAATCCCAGAGCCACACGATCCTTACAGTCCACATGTAAGGTTTCTGGCCATTAAAAGGAGAACTGGCTGGTCTATCCAGGGCTTAAGACATAATTCTCATTAAAGGGAAACACAATGCATTTGGTATTTGACAATTCAGAACTTAGAGGAATTTTTCCCTTGTCCTTGAGGCGAAATTTTCAAGGCTAAGGAGTTCCCATTTGATGGAAGGGTACATAGTCTGGAAAATCTGAAGCCTTGGGGGTTCTCTAGCTGCCAAACTCCCACACGCTGGCTCTTAAGGCACATCACACTCACTATTGAAGTGTCACCATTTATATTTGGTGCTAAATCTCTCTGAAGCTAAGCTAGTCAACATGGTCTACTAACAAACCGATTCCTTATTAAAACACCGGAGCAAGAGCAAGTAGGTATCAGTGAAAAACCCTTATCTAATCTCAAGTCATAAATAAGGTGACTCATTTACACCGGCACTGTGAAAAGAGAGAGGACCTCACTTTGGAGCAGATTTGACTCCACAATGGCAACAGCATTTATGAAGGGGACGTAGGCTACCATCCACCGGCTTGATGGTATGCCTCTACAGGAGACTTATGTCCCTTTCCTCTGTGTCACACCCTGGATCCTTACAGCATGGATGCAAAGGGGCAAAGTTACCATATTTACAGGGAGATTTTATAATGTTTGCCAGCTGCTTGTATACACAACCAGGTCCAACTTTTCTCCTACCCTGGGACCTTGTAAGTGAAGGTGGTGACCACCTCATCTTAATGGCATGACTGACTACGCAAAGAAAAAAAAAAAGCCTCCAAGTCATGTTCTTCATGCGCAGGTCAGTTGGTCAAAACCCTTGGAGACCCTAGGAAAGCTCCAATGGAAAAGTACTAAATTACATTCCCAGCAGTCGGGATTTCAGCGTGATCGGGAAGAAGCTATAGACTCTGACTCAGATGTGTACAATTTGCTTTGGACTTTACTCTTTTTACTTACTTATGAAGCCTCTTAAATATACTTCTAAATTACAGCAATTCAGTAAAAAGTTCAAACCTTAGGACGTGGTTTCCTCCCCTAGCAGGTTGAGTCATAAAAATAAATCTTAGCCATTTCAATAGCCAACACACCCCTCACATTAAGGATTGGTATTGTTCCTCGTTCTCCCATTTCATCCAAAGGTCACACCCAGCTCACATTTAAAAGCGCTCCAGGACTCTTCTAGCTCAGCACTTGCACATTTAATAAGAGAGCCGAATGTCTGCCAAGTTAGAGGGATGAGTTGCATCAGAACCTTCTAGAGGAACGTCTGAGGATAGACTATAACTTCAGAGACAGTCAAACTTGGATCCCCATCCTGACACTGGGCTGTGGTCCTGTTAACTTGTTCTAAGTATTCCGTGGGAATGTTAACAATACCTGCCTTGTAGGCAACTGCTATAAGAATGAAAAAGAAGGGCTAGAGAGTTGGCTCAGCAGTTAAGAGCACTGGCTGCTGTTGCAGAGGACCCAGGTTCAATTCCCAGCATCCACAAGGCAGGTAACAACCATCTGTAACTCCAGTTCCAGGGGATCTGACCCCCTACTCTGACCTCTGTGGGCATTGCACAACACAGATGCACTTATATACATGCAGCAAATACACTCAGACACATAAATAAAAATAACAAAATATTATAAAAATAAGAATGAAAGAGAAAATATTGGCCCCTAGCACAGGGTCTCACCAGGTAACCTGGGCTGGCCTTGAACTCCCAATCCCCTGCTCAGCTTTCTGGTGCTGACATTACAGGCTATGGCACCAGATCTGGAATAAGCACTTGCTTTTCACTGTTTCATGTACTTTGAGAGTTAGCCCGTGAAGAACATTTCTCCTCTGCCTTTCTGCTACAGCACTTGTTAGGGAGAGACAAGGTTCAGTCCAATCAAACCTCAGGGTGGTGCTGCTGTGACAGGGCCACACAGGGGGCTTCTTTTCTCAGGGCTGCTATAGTACATGGCAGTCTCCACCTCTGGAAACCTTCCCAGGGTTTTAAACAGCCCTCGAAAGGAGCCAGAGACAAAGAGATGCAGACATGACCCTCCTTTGTCTCTCTGGCCAAGTCTGGGGATGTGAGAACATGGATGTCTGGGCTCACAGGCCTGAAAAAGATCCTTTTGAATTTCAGTGGGAAAGTCCCTACTCTTTCAGGGAGAGCACAACAAGAGCTCTTCCAGCTCTGCCTGCAGTGGGCTTGGGAAGGAGAGATCAGGAGCAGGTAGAAACTGTGCTTCTTATTTGTAATTCGAGAAGACTGTACTGAGCCCTGACTCTCAGAGAAAGTCTGGACCCGTGTTTAGAGTCGGGTCAGAGTGGGGGCTGTAAGAGAAAACCACTGAGAGGACCTCACAGGAAGCTCAGGCCCACAGGATGGTTAGGAGTTGTCAGGTGTAAGCCAGGGAAGTTAACCTTCTGTTCCCAGCTAGCAAATGTCTTTGTAGTACGCCAACTCCACTGTCACAGTATGAGAGCAGCTGTAGATGGGGCAGAAAGGAGTGAGCGGGCCTGTGTTCCAACAACCTTTATTTACCAACACGGACATCTGAATTTCATATCATTTTCACTTGCCATGAAAGGTTCTTCATTAGATTTTTTTTTTCAACCTCTTAGAAACTCAAGTCACCTTTGCTTGAGTTTTAAGTCTGTATTGAGGTACACTGGACCCAGTCAAGGCCATTGTTGAACTAAGAACATGATATTCATATTTAAGCCACATTCTTAAACCCATATGCCTACCATTCAAAGTTTAAGGTGGCAGTCACTGTAAGTACAGGACTGGCTTCTGTGGGGTCTCCTTAAATTTTGTCCCCTGGACCCATTGCTTGGCTCACCTTAGTTCTAGGCTGGCTTGTACCTGTGAATAGGACACTTAGTCATGAAGCAGTAGGCTGCCCCCCCCCACCCCATCTACTGCTGTTTGATAACCCTTCTTTTATATGGCAGTTTGTAGGCTGAAATTACGATTTCCTATGCAGAAAAATGATCTAGGCAATAAAAAGCTAATGATTAGGAGGAGGAGAGAAAGAAAAGCTATGCAAATGAGACAAATAAAATTGTGTAAAAAAATCATAATTAAAAGTCGTTGCTTGCAGAGTGATATGAGAAAGACTGAGAACAAAACTGATATCCAAATAATTATGTAACAAGTTTTACTGGGTATTAAAATTGTAAACCTAAAAAAATAAATAAATAAAATTGTAAACCTTCCTTGTCACTTTCTTTTTTTTATTGATTATTGGAGAAGTTCATACAGTGCATTTTGATCACATTCAGGACTCCTCCCTCATCACTCCATACCATGAGGCCCCCTCATGTCAAGTGCTCTATTACTACTTTTCTTTTTTTCAAAGGCCTATCAAGTCTAATTTGTGTTCCCCAAATGCCCTTGCATGTGGGTCTGTCCCTTCGAGTCTGCTCAACCTACAGGATTCACACCCCTCTCCCTCTCTTGGTAGCTATCAATGGCGAACAGATCAGCAGTGGTCTTGTGCACGCTGTCACAAGTGCTGTGGGTTCATGTGTGCAACTACTCTGTGGTGTCCAGACAGTAAGGTTTCCATGTAGTCATCTACCACCTCTGCCTCTTAAACCTTTCTGCTCCCTCATCTGTAATGATCCATAAGCCTGGGGAGGAAAGGGTATGATACAGATTTAGTCCCATTTGGGGCTAAGAACTCTGCAGTTTCTTATTCTCTGCACACTGACCAGATGTGGGCCTCTGTGTTCATAGCTTCTCTGGTGAGAGTTGAGAGATATTAATACTAATCTATGGGTATAACAATAAGATGTTAGGAGTCAGTTTAATACTATGTCTATTTAGCAGAATAACATCAGTAACTTCTCCCCTATAGCCTGTGACCTGTCTACCCACAGGTTCTTGGCCTTGATAACAGTGCCAGATATGGGGTTGCATTTTGTGAAGCAGACCTTAAATCCAAGTGGAAGATAGTTGGTTACTCCCATAACATTAGTGCCACTATTTCACCAGTGGGCATACCTTGGCAGGCCAGTTGTCACGGTAGCCACAGGATTCACAGGTGGGTAAGGTTAATGATTATAATTCTCTTCCAGTGTCATGTACAGCACCTTCCAGTACTATGAGAGCTGGCCAGTAGATATGAAGCCTCGAGGTCAGCACCAGCTTAATTTCTCCTTGCTCCCTCTACAGCTCCTATCTGTGGTGTCTTCAGCAACAAGGTCTTACTTACTGCCAAATTCTGCTGGGTAACCAAGAGCAGTGACAATAGCCAGTATTGTGTTAGGCTCTTTGGGACTCCCTTAGTCAACAAATCCCAAAGAAGGAGTTCATTCCTAGCATCGTGTAGGGTCACTGAACTCTCCTTACAAGGCCACTACATTTAAACTCTTTATTTTTGTATGTGTATGAATGTACTGTCTGCATGTAGGTTTGTGCACCTGTGTCATGCAATGCTGCAGAGGTCAGAAGAAGGTCTCGGATTCCCCTGGAACTGGAGTTCTCCTGAAATTGGAGTTACGGACGGTTCTTAGCCTCCATGTGGGTGCTGGGGATCGAACCCGGGTCCTCTGCAAGAGAAGTCGGTGCTCTTAACCGCTAGGCCATCTCTCCAGACCCTAAACTCTTTTTATAATATATATGTATACACTTTAAGAAGCTTTTACAGCAGCTTCTTATTCCAAAAGGCCTTTAGTGTTCCCGATCCTCTTCTTACTCCCTCCTCTGCCCTTTCCTCCTATTCCCCACCCCATTTTATCCTTCCTACTCCATTACTCCTTTTTCCCACTTTACATTACTTCATTCTGTCTTCCCTCCATGAATCAATCCCCCATGGTCTCTTATTAGTTTCCTGACCTCTATGGATTTTCCAATTGAAACCTATCTAACTATATATGCAAAGCTAGTATTCCCATATAAGAATGAACATGCAAAGTTTGTCTTTTGGGGTCTGGATTACCTCACTTAAAATGTTTCTTTCTAGTTTCATCCATTTAACTGAAAATTTAATTTCTTGACTTTCATGAACTATAGCTATGCCCTTATCTAAGAAGAGATTATAAATCATATACCTTGATAATGGACTTATTTATATCCAGAACTTAAAAAGACTACTTGATTTAAAAAATTGGGAAAAGGGGTTGAAATAGCTCAGTAGTGGGGCTGGAGAGATGGCCTAGCGGTTAAGAGCACCGACTGCTCTTACAGAGGACCCGGGTCCAATCCCCAGCACCCACATGGCAGCTGAGAACCGTCTGTAACTCCAATTCCAGGAGAACTCCAGTTCCAGGGGAATCCAACACCCTTTTCTGACCTCCGTGGCATTGCACGACACAGGTGCACAGACCTACATGCAGACAGTACATTCACACACATAAATAAATAAAATATTAAAAAAAATTTTTTTAAAGAAATAGCTCAGTAGTTGAGCATTTGCCTAGTGTGTGTGAGGTCCTGGGTTTAGTCCCAGGATTTGAGCATTTCTTCAAAGATATACAAATAGCTGATAAGTACATGAAAAGATGCTCAGAGTCATTAATCATAAGAGAAAAGCAAACAAATCTACAATGAGATTATCACTTCATCTCCAACCAGGATGGCTATAAGCAAAAACACAGACAATAACAAATGCTGCGGGGATGTGGAGAAATTGGTACTTCATGCATTGCTGTAGAAATGGAAAATGGTGCAGATGTTTAGGCAAACAGCCTGAAGATTCCTCAAAAGATAAGACAAAGTTATAGGGCCTAGCGATTCCACTCCTAGGAATCTACCCAAGACAGTTAGAAACATATGTTCTCACAAAAGCCTATGCTTGAGTGTTCACAGGGCTGGAAACACTCCTCAGTGTTAGAACACACTTGCCTAGCATGCAAGAGGCCCTGAGTTCTATCCCCAACATTTCAAAGGGAAAAAAAAAAACACTTCACAGAAGCACTATTCATAATAGCCCCCAAATGGAGACAATTCAGCGTTCAACAACTAAGGAGTGGATAAATAAAATAAAATTACCTACAATGGAATGTTATTGCACAATAAAGAAATCATGATGTATTAAAACTACTATAGTGCAGGTGAACCTTGCAAGTACAAAGAAGAGTGAATGAAACCAGTCAGGAAAGTCCATTCATATGAAAGTCCACAACAGAGTATTCTACAGATACAGAAAGATTGATGGCTGCATAGGGCTAGGAAAGAGGGCAAGACATAGGGAAAAAGCAGGGTCATGGGGGCAGGATTTCTTTTGGAGGTGATGAAGTGTTTCAAATTGACTTCAGGGAAAGATACACATATCTGCAGGTATTACTGTGTACTTTATTGGGATACTTAAACTGTATCCCAATAAAGCTGTTTTAAAAACAGAAGTCATCAGAGCACCTGTTCCCCGAACCAAGGAGATCTGCTTTTGTGCTTCAAAGGAAGAGGGCACTTTTTTTTTTGAGAAAGGGTCTCCCTGTAGCTCCAGCTGTCCTGGAACTCACCATGTAGACCAGGCTGGTCTTGAACTCACAGAGATCCACCTGCCTCTGCCTCCTAAGTGCTAGGATTAAAGGTGTGTGCCACCACACCCGGCTACAGGGCACTTCTTATCCCTGAAAGATACCCTCGTTCTTTATGTTGCTGAAGACTGAGGTGGTTTTCTGCTGGGCTTTCTGAGGGTTTGAGGTGGGTAGGGACTTGGGTTTAAGCAAGGAGCCTAATATACGGGTTAGCAATTTACATGCTTCAGCTCTGCACACAGGCCACAAAAGGGGGCACCACGTGGGTGTCATGGGATTCTTCCAGGCCAAGTATGAATCAGCACCACTGTCTGAGAATAGCTTTTCAGGGAGGGTCTGCCCAAGCCACCAGTTAGTCTAGTCATAAGGATCAGAGGATGGTCACACCCAGTCCCATGCTGATGCTTCAAAGTCCTTGCATACTGAATCATGTGGTCACCAGGATAGAAGCCTCCCCACCATCTCAAGATGTCTGGTTCCCAGAGAGGGAAAACTACTGATGACTCTTATGGTCATTGCATGGATGAAGATAAGACCAGGGTTCTACCTGATGTCATGTCTTTGGCCCACTGGCTCCGTCTCTTTTTATACCACATAGTAATGATGGCCATTCTAAGGGATGTGTCTCTATAGTTGATAGCTTTGGTTATGCAGGACATTTGGGGACAGGGAAATTATTCCCGATGCTAATTCCATCCCAGGGCTGCCATGAGAATAGCAGTGGTCATGATATCAAGGAACTCAGGTTTATAATGTAAATCAGAATTCAAGTGGAAGGTTTTCATTCCACCTCTTACCAAATCCTAGCCAAGGAGCTTGTGGAACTACAGAGATGAGGAAGCAAATTTACCTGACACTGGCCCAAGACAGCCCATAAAGAAAGTAGCTCAATCATCCCAGAGCTGAGCTGGCCTCGGGGAGCCCATCACATTTTCCACGGCTGCACTGGGAGTGACTACATCCTAATGGGTGAGCGAGGGCTGCATCCCCTGCCACAGCACTCAGCAGGAAAGGCCAGCCTCGTCCTAGCCCCATGTCATGAACTTCCAGTAAAGGAAGACACAGTTCACCAGGCACGGGCTTCCAGCTTAGTCTAAGGACCCAGTGAAATTTTAATTATTTCAAGATCCAAATTTCCCCTGAGCTCCAGGGTAACCAAATTCCCAGAGCAGAAAACAAAGTCTTGTTGCTATTTCAAAAGCTACCTATTAAATTAGACAGCAGGGCTTAACAGATTTCATTATTCATAGGAGTTACAACTTAAGAGATGAATTTATTACCAGTGAGCCACATAACAGAGACATTATCTCCTTCCTAAAGTTCACTTCACTCAATTTGAAAGAGGAATTAGGTCTGGGGATATAGCTCAGTGAGAAAGTGGCTGTCTATCAAGTGTGAGGCCTTAGATTCAATTCAGAGTACCACCAATACATATCAATACACATATGCTCACAGGTATACACACAATAGTCAAGCACATTTGTTCCAACAAATTACTATTATTCAATTCATCGTTGCCTCTTAAGTTCAGTTTTATGTGCTTGGCAGTAAAAAAAGAAACATTCTAATATTTTTTATGTTTTATTTGCCAGCACCATTTATTGAAGATGTGGTCTTTCCTCTATTGCATGTCCTTGGCACTTTTGTCAAATGTCAGGTAGCTGAAATTGCATGTACTTATGTTTGGGTCTTCTATTGTATTCCATTGATCTATGTGTCTATTTTGTGCCAATGCAATGCTGTTTTTATGAAAATAGCTCTGTAATATAATCTGAGATCTGGTATGGTGATCTCCACAGTTTTGCTCTTTTGTGCAAGATTGCTTTGGATATCAAGGGTATTTTGTGATTCCATATAAATTTTAGAATGATTTTTTTCTAGTTCTGTGAAAAATGTTGTGGCTATTTTGACAGGTATTGCACTGAATCTGTAGATTGCTTTTGGTAGCCAAATTGTGTGTGTGTGTGTGTGTGTGTGTGTGTGTGTGTGTGTGGCTGGAGAGGTCCTGGATCCTACAGAAAACCCTATCTCTGTTATATCTCTAGACAAATGAAACTTCTTACTATATGCTAAATATGGATCCTTATATTTACAGATAAGTATACCATACACCACTCATCAAAGAAGCTTCTTTTTACAACAGATGAAGGATACTGCAGAGTTCCACACACACGGAGAATATATATCTGAGAGAGGCTCACCCCTAGGTGACATGTCTACAGTGGAACCTCTGCATCTAAGGATCATGGAGCATAGCGGAACAGGGGGTGAAGTGAATACTAGTGCATCCCTCAAAACTCACTAGTGAAGCTTCCTTATACAACAGAGTGTAACACACATAGGAGGCCACAAATGGCTAAGTTTTAGACAATAAGAGACTGCACAGTGTGTGTCATTGGATAGGACTCCTATAGTAAACTTAACCCACCTATGGCTCAGGGACCATTGCAGAAGAGGAGTCAGAAAGACTGTAAGAGCCAGGGTTGGTCCATCAAAATAAGGAACAAAGGCTTGGGCCACTGGAAGCTTGCTCATATGAACTTGTGGCAATGATGTTGTTGAACATGAGACCCATGCCAACTAAATCAGACCCAGAGTGGAGTGAGGGAAACGGGCGGAGGACCAGCCCTAGCCTGGGGACTATTTGAGACTGATTACTACTGGATGAGGGAGAGTAGACCTTCCCTAAAATCTCTAGATAGGCTGACTAGATTCCAGTGGATGAACTTGTACCAAAGGACATCTGGGTACAGATGCTTCACTGTATGGGACTTGATATGTATGATGGAATATATGAGGTCTGGTGGGATGTTGGGGGGCCTGGATGAGGAATGGGGTCTAGTGGATTAATGTTGTATGAAATGTGCAAAAGCTCAATAAAAATATATAAACATGGGGCTGGAGAGATGGCTCAGCAGTTAAGAGCACTGACTGCTCTTGCATAGGACCCAGGTTCGAATCCTAGCACCCACATGGTGCCTAAGAACCGTCTTAGGCCAGGCATAGTGGTGCACGCCTTTAATCCCAGCACTCAGGAGGCAGAGGCAGGCAGATCTCTGTGAGTTCAAGGCCAGTCTGGTCTACATAGCGAGCTCCAGGCCAGCTGACTAAAGGGAGACCCTGTCTCAAAAAGACATATATATATATGACATATTCTTGCCAGCTTGTCTACACTAGGGTGATAAATTTTGGTCATGAAACATACTTTAAGTGCTGCCATTAGGTATTTTTCTGGAAGGAAGGAGGAGTCCTGGGGGCCACCCATTGACCACATGAAAATAACCAGCATTGCTTTCATCTGGTTCAGCTTTAATGCCAGGAACTGAACTGGTTCTGTCAGTAAACTCTAGGTTTCCTTAATGATCCTGTGGGACAGCCAGGCCATTTTATCAGATCCCAAGTCCAGACTCTGCTCTAATTATTTTTATTTTATATGTGTGTTTTACCTCCACATATTTAAATACACTCATGCCATGCAATGCCATGGAGGCCAGAAGAGGGCATCAGATCCCTTGGTACTGTAGTTATAGGCAGTTGTTAGCTGCCACATGAGTGCTGGAAATGAACCTAGGTCCTCTGCAAGAGCAACCAGTGCTCTTAATGGCTAAGCCATCTCTCCAATCCAGGAAATGTTTTAGAAAGAAGCAGAATATAGAAGCTGGTTTTGATTCCTTTTTGTTTAGTTTTTCTAGTCCGATTTTTTAAAAAATAAGTTTTACTTTACATTTTTATTAATACTCAACTTTTTTTATTCACCATGAATTCTTTCTCCTTTGCCATACATATTCATGTGCAGTGAATCCTCTTACAGATCAAGGAAGGGAAATATTTGAAGTGCTAATGCAGGAGTTGGTAATATTTCTGGCTGGGCACCCAACCCCCTTCAATGCATTCTACTATTACCAGGTAAAGCTCAGTTTCCATGGGCAGCTCTGCCAGGGCAAATGCTGGAACTTCTTGTGCTTTAACTTCTCCTTTAAGATAACTCCAGGCATCTGAACTCCCCCAAACTCAGACATGAAGAGAATTTTTTAAGAGGATAAACACCCTTAACCAATCTTTAACCTGCAGACTTCAGCCACTTGCCAAATGCTCCACTTTGTTGAGCCAATAAATCGAAGGCAGGAAAGGGAGTACAAGTGTAACTGGATAAGGGGTGGGGTTTTAATTTTTCACAAGCAGGAGGAGGATAGCAATATAGTTAGTCAGCAAGCATTAATCCTCATTAATGTCTTCATTCAAATCCATTCTTCTCTACCCAGCTGTGCAAATATAAATTAACTTGGCCGTTTTGACTAAGACAGCCAAGAAAACAAAGTTTAAAATGTGATACCAAAGAATTAATTAGATGAATAACACATTCTTGTAATGCATGGGAAGGACTGGGGGACTGTGTCATTAGGTGAGACATACAGTTGCTCCTGGTATCTATCTGTGGGGACTGATTCCAGGACCCCATGGGGACCCAAATCTGTAGATATTCACATTCCCTATACAAAGTTGTGCAGTATTTTCATATTACCTACACTTGGCCTCCTAAATACTTGGATTCACCCTTTGTGCTACTTACAGCTCATATGATATAAACAGTTACTACACTGCACTGTGTGGGGAATAACGACAAGGAAATAGGCTGTACATTCTCAGAACAATTTTTTTGGTGTGGTGCTGGTTAACTGAACCTAGGCCCTCATACCAGCTAGGCAAGCATCCTACTACTGAGCTATACCCTCGAGGTTTTATATGTACATATACATATATGTATATATAATTTTAATCAAAATTAAACATATATTTTTTTAATTTTGATATAGGGTATCACCAAGTTGCCAGGACTGGATCTGAACTTACAATCTTCATGTCTCAGCCTCCTAAGTAGTTGGAATTACAGGTCTAGACCACTAGGCCTAGATAAATGTAACAGGGTGGGGACACTGCTGGAGACTGAACCCAAGGGCTTTACATATAGTAGGCAAGAGCTCCACCATTGAACCACAGTCCCAGGAAAATTTCCCAAATACTTTCAATCCACATGTGGTGGATTTTGTAAATGCAGACCCTACAGATACAGAGGGCTAACTGAAGGTTAGAATTCATGCTGCTGTTGAGGTCCCTGAGAGGCCACCAGGAAGGAAAACAAAGTGTGAATGAGTAGGTCTTGAAGCAGGTAACTGAAGGAGGGGGCAGGGATGGGAGCCGCTCTGTGCAGAGGCCAGCTTGCCACGTTGCCTGCAATAGCGCCATTATTCCTGATTAACTTGAAAGCTAATGAGGAGCAAAGAGATTCATCTGCTAATCACTGAAGTCAGGGTATTTTAAATTCACGTTAACTCCACAGATGGTTTCAAAGCATAACCTTACCCTTGTTTTCAGCAAACTAAGATACTTTTATATGGTTTTCATCACATCCAAGTTTCTCCTCTTTACCTTAGACCAATAGCTACATCATAAAAATGTCCATGGCCTCCTGGAAACCAGCTGAGACAAACGGGAGAGGAGTTGCCACAGTCCACTCACTCAGAGATGTATGGCAGCCTCTGCCAGCCTCCTGAGACTTGGCAGGGAGGAGACCATTTGCCTCAGCCCAGGCCCAACCAGTGAAGGTATTTAGAAGCAGCTGTCTAAAGGCTTCAGAGACAGGAAAGCTGGAAGGGAGCACAGGCATGCTGGGAATCATCTGAAATTCACACCCAACTCCTTGGGAAACAATGACAAAGGTTCGGCAGTAATCTGCTTCCAGTCACTTTGCGATCCTGCCGTATCTGGTGTGCTCTTAATGTTTAAGTCTACATGATTTTAGGATTCTACATCCTTTCTAGTGGGACGGCATGTTGTTGTCATCATCAATCACATGGGGGTGAGGTGCTAGGCAAGTCCTCAGAGTGCAGAGCAGGACAGGCAGGACTGTGATGAGTGGTTCATCAATGTGCCATCAGAGGAGGAAATGAATCCACACATACTGGCTGGGGCAATGGTCAGCAAACACAGAAAAGCTTTCACTTGTCGGTCGGGGTCTCTGGTGCTCCCTAGAGCCTAAGCAGTGACAGGATCTACAGTGTAGAACCGCTATTTCCCACATGTACTTGAAAAAAAAAAAAAAAGCTGTGCGTGGTGGTGCACACCTGTAATCCCAGCACTCAGGAGGCAGAGGCAGGAGGATCTCTGTGAGTTCGAGGCCAGCCTAGTCTACAGAGTGAGCTCCAGACCAGCTGGGACTAAAGGGAGACCTTGTCTCAAAAAGACCAAAAAAATAAAAAAGCAAAGAGCTCAGTTTAGCTCCTAGTCCAGGGCCCTGAATATCTCAAAATTCATAGAGCCACTAAAGAAACTTTGAAAAATATTCACAATGCACCCAACTCCATGACTCTGATTGAAAGGGTGTTGGTGGGGCCTGAACATTGTACCACAGGCCCGAGGTCATAATTATCCCAATAGAGCCAAGTCTTAAAACCACAGTGATGAGACACTGAAATGAACAGGAGTCTTTGGCTCCTTTAAAAATCTACTCCAACTTTTCTTTCTGAAGGCTGAGAAAATACCTAAGAGCAAACACCCTGGATTACAACTCTAGTCATGCCATTTTACTAGCTATGTAATCTTGGACAAATTACGAGACTTCCCAGAACCAGTTTTCTTGGTAATATAATGGGCTTAGCAATTATGACAATATCATAGGCCAGCTATGAGGACTGTGTGACATCAAGCATGGAAATTATGTACCCCAGATCTGGCTCATGATGAATGCTTGATAAATGTCAGCTATAGTTTTCAAATTCTTTTAAATTTATTTTATTTCATGTGTGTGAGTGTTTTGCCTGCATATATGTAGGTGCACCCATGTCAGTCAATCCTTGTAGATGCCAGAAGAGGCCATCAGACCCTCCCCAGAGTTACAGATGGTTGTTAGCCACCATGTAGGTGCTGGGAACTGAGCTTGGTTCAGCTGCAAGAGCAGTTAGTGCTCTTAACAGCTGAGCTGGGCTCCAGCCTCAGTGTCAGCTATGTTGACTGGTGATGATAAAGGAAAAATATCAGTGAATCTCAATAAAAGTGTTTTTCTAAATGTTATTTCTAGGACCAGGTTAATAATGAGGCTGTGAAGAACTGAAATGTGAGAGTTCTAGAAACACTTTCCCATAGGGAATGGTTAAAGGAAGTCCTTTGCAAGGTCAGGGTACATTCCTGTAATTATAGCACTTGGTGGAAATAAGAGGATCAGGAATTCAAGGCCAGCTTTGTCTATATAATGAGTTTGAGGATAGTCTGAGCTATATGAGACTCTACCTCAAAAAATAAAATAGAAAAGAAAAAAAAGCAATAAGGAAGAGGTGCACGGTGCTATGTTCAGAAGTGAAGGTCAGGTCTAGAGCTGGTAACCTGACCAGGCATGTTCTAGACTGGGATACTTAAAGAAAAAACTGTGGAAAGAATTTGGAGGACTCAGACATGCAGATGAGAATAAAAAACAAATATTTCCATTCATCTTAAATGGAAATTTAGCATTTCCTTTAATTGTGAATCCAGGTGACAAACCTCAGGAGAAACAGGAGGAACTGATCTTGTTCCAATAAAAATAACATAAATTTTCACATCATATCACAGCTGTCCATTTGCCCAGAATGGAGGGCTTCCCAGAATGTGCACCTTACAGTACTAAAATTAAGAAAGTCTTTTATAAAAAAATAAATAAAAAGCCAAAAAAAAAGTCCAAGTCCAAACACTTAAAAGTTCACAGTTTGCTAAAAGTCCCTTAATTGTGCACTCCTGTGAAATCCAAAAAAAAAAAGAAAGTCTCAAAGAAACCAATCTCTATTTATATTCATTACTATGTGGAAATTAAGGGAGCTATCACATTGCTGGATAATGTCGGTCAGTATGCTAATAAAGAAGCACTTTAAATCATCATTTTACAATTTAAAAAATTATATCTGATAAATGGAAAGAATCATAATTTATCCTTTATTAATGTTTTCTATTTCATTTGATGCATTTAAAAATATTGTTTTAAGTCCATAGGTCTCACCAAAGGGGTCCATGACACAAAAAAGTTGTTTGTAAAAGGTTTCAGTTCCTTTAGGCCAGCAAGGTTAAAGGCAACAGTGGACCACATGGCAGGCAAAAATCTTACCCAGGCACCTCCAAAGCCAATGGACAGAGCCACTTTTCTACTACCAAGAAATCTCTAATTCCTGGGGCTAGAGAGATGGCTCAGTGGTTAAGAGAGCCAACTGCTCTTGCAGAGGACCGGGTTCTATTCCCAGCACCCATACACATAAAAAGTAATAAACTTAAAAAAAAGAAATCTCTAATTCCTCTGCTCCTGAGGACATACGTGTGCATTTTATTACTTATTTATATTGCTGCAGAGTCAAGGCAGTCTTAATAACTATCAATTGACATATCTATTTGTGCTGGATAGCTTTGGTGTCAACTTGACACACCTGGGTTGAGGGAGCCTCGGTTGGGGAATTGGCTCCATTGGATTGGCCTGTGGCCACATCTGTGGTGTATTGTCTTGATTGTTGAGCAGTGACAGTATAAGAAGGCAGGCTGGGCATGAGCCAGAGAGCAAGCCAGTAGAGAGCAAGCAAGTGAACAGCAGTCCTCCATGGCCTCCAGGTTCCTGCCCTGAGTTCCTGCCTTGGGCTTCCTAAGTGATGAAATGTGACCCAGGAGATGTAAGCTGAATAAACCCTTTCCTCCCCAAGTTGGTCTCAGTGTTTTGTCACAGCAATGGAAAGACAAACTAGGACAGAAATTGGTACCAGACGAGTGGGGTATTGCTGTGACAGACCTGACCTTGGTGTTTTGGGGAAGGATGTGGAGGCGTTTGGAACTTTGGGCTGGGAAGATCATTGAATGCCTAAAGATTGTTGCTGTGGAGCTTGGAGCAGTTTTGCTGAAGGAGTTGTAGAAGATGGAGGCCTGGCTTGTGAAGTTTCTAGTTTCAAAGGAGAGCAGAGATCATCAGGACTGTGTAATCTGTGGGTTCTGGTCAGCTGGGGCTGTGGAGAATCAGCTGTAAGTAACAAGAGACCAGAACCTGAAGTGAAACTTTTGTGGTATTGGGGCAATTGATGCTGGTTAGCTGGGGCTGAAAAATCAGCTGTAAGTAACAAGAGACCAGCATCACTGTGGTGAAATCTTCTGGGGAGAATATCTTCAAGGTCAGCACACAGAAGCTGTGACCCAGAAAGGGCCTGAGCCTCCATCTCGAGCCAGAAGCTGGACTTGGTAATGTGTAAGAGTCTCCTATATGGTTCCGGTGTTGAAATTTGAGGGGGTCACAGAGAGCAGCCGAGGCTTGGCACTGTGAGAGGTCAGGAAAGACCATTGGTGGAAATGCACCTTGGTTGCTGTGAAGACCCCAGGATTGCAGGGGTCATGGAGAGAAGCTGAGGCTTTGCACCAGGAGAGGTCAGAAGAGACCATTGGTGAAGGTGCTGCCTCAGTTTCAGTAGCGACCCCAGCTTTTTGGAGATGCCGGTATCCTGGGACGACCACCAAGAGCAGCGGTAGGTGTAGAATGGAGTCGGCCTGGGCCTGCGAGATGAGTGTGCCACGGACGGCAGTGTCGGAGAGGGGGAGCTGCCGAGACCCTTTGGAGCCCAGAAGATCGTGAGTGAATCCCAGGTGTCCAGCCTTGAGCTACTTGCTGGACTTAGGTTTTGTTTGAAAGTGCCTGATTCTTCCCTTTGAAATAAGACAGTACTTGTTTTGGATTTTACAGCAGCCCACAGTTAAGAGACTTTTAATAGACTGGACTTTTAAGTGTTTGGATATTTTAAGAACTGTGGGGCTTTTAAGGATGTACTGTCTTAGGTTGTGATTAGTGTTAACATCATACTTTGGGGATAAGAACTGGAAAGGTGGTTTAATAGTGAAGTGTTTGTGTGTCAAGTTGACAAGGGGTCAGTTGTGCTGGATAGCTTTGGTGTCAACTTGACACACCTGGGTTGAGGGAGCCTCGGTTGGGGAATTGGCTCCATTGGATTGGCCTGTGGCCACATCTGTGGTGTATTGTCTTGATTGTTGAGCAGTGACAGTATAAGAAGGCAGGCTGGGCATGAGCCAGAGAGCAAGCCAGTAGAGAGCAAGCCAGTGAACAGCAGTCCTCCATGGCCTCCAGGTTCCTGCCCTGAGTTCCTGCCTTGGGCTTCCTAAGTGATGAAATGTGACCCAGGAGATGTAAGCTGAATAAACCTTTTCCTCCCCAAGTTGGTCTCAGTGTTTTGTCACAGCAATGGAAAGACAAACTAGGACACTATTTTTCCAGTAACTACAAATTATTCCCCTAAAATAATATTTTGACAACTCTTAGTTCACACTTTCTATTAATTAAAACAATGGAAATTTTGATTTAAAAAAGTAAATTTAGGGGCTGGAGAGATGGCCTAGCGGTTTAAGAGTGCTGACTGCTCTTGCAGAGGACTTGGGTTCCATCCCCAGCACCCACATGGGGGGTGAGAACCATCTTTAACTCCAGTTCCTGGGGAATCCGACACCCTCTTCTGACCTCCTCGGCATTGCACGACACAGGTGCACAAACCTACAAGCAGACAGTACATTCATACATATACGAAAATAAAATTTTTTTAAAAAGTAAATTTAACGGACTAATGAAAAGCACAGGTGCATACACCTGTACTCTCAACATTCAAGAGGCTAAGTCAGGAGAATCAGCGTTCAAGGCCAGTCCAGGCTATATACATATAAACATAGAAAGTTTCAGGACTACGTAGTATCTATGCAGTAAGACTTAATCTCAAAACTATAAAAACAAAGAGAAGGAAGTCAGAAAGTCAGGAAGGAAGTCAGGAAGGAAGGAAGGGAGGGAGGGAGGGAGGGAGGGAGAGAGGGAGGGAAGAAAGGTAAAGGAAAAGAAATGATGAAAAGCAACTTGAAATCTTACCAAATCCCACTGGGTTTGTGACAGAAGTCGGCTCCCGCTCTGCCTTATGTCCCTCCTTGACAGAGGTTCCATTACTTCCCCACAAGGTGGTAAGAGACGGTTTCTCTTCTGATCAATGCAACTCCAAGCGGCCTGACCAATGTGGCCAGAAGGAAGAGTTCTCACAATTGCTCTGGTTCCAGTATACACAGACTTCTTAACTTCTCTGTCATTTTTACAAAATCTTCTCACTAACAAAGTGGACCGCTCCTTTTTGTTTTTGAAAAAATCTTCTTCTACATCTTCACAATTATCAGAGAAATCTTCCAAAGGGCTCAGGAAAGTCTTGGCAGGTAGATTGTGAGCAAAACCCTCCCTGCAAAAGCTCTCGCTCGAATAGACCATGCTGACCTGGCGGGACCTTTCAAAGCACAGGTATTTATCATGCAACATGTTGCAGTGCTCACACCACAGCTGCCCGTTCTTATTACCACAGGTCTTCGCCAGTTCCATCAGTTTACAAGTATACGCCACGAAGTTTTTCTTTTGCTGCCCCCCAGGAATTGTAACGCAATTTCCGCAATCATCTAAAATTAAGTTTTCTGACAGGGTATGTAAAGTGCCTGACATTCTTCTGTCAACTTCATAATGGAAATGAAATACCGCCATGTTGCTGTCACGGTGAGGTCTACCGGTCTCTAGGATCCCAGACTGATTTCCCAAAGGGCTGATATCGGTGGGAGGACCATCCGTTTCCAGTTGCATTCCAGGGAACACCTTTCTTTCCAGTGGAGAAGGAATTCCAGTTTCTAAACTCAGGCCTTCGTCTGTGGCAAAGTCACATGCTTCACACAGCGGGCTCTGAGGAAGGCTGTGCGGGTGGTTTTGCGGTAAGCTGTTGCAGTTCATGTTGAGGTTTTCTTTTTCCACAGAATCCAGCATGTTCTTCTCCCAGCATTGTTCATTGTGGTTCTCATCACTCACTATTTTCTCCCTTGCTATTGGGACAACCTTGGGCAAGTCACTTCCAGAAGATTCTTCTTTGGGTTTGTTCCACTGTGAGATGCTGTGTGGATTCTGTGCGCCCTGCCTGACAGCGTGCGCCTTGGGCGTGCTGGCCTCCGCGGCTCGTTCACTCCTTTCCTCCGCCTCTCGTGCACTCCTTTCCTCCGCAGCTGACTGGGCGGATACCTTTCTCTGAGTCACTGGGAGGAGAACAGAAGCTTCCATCTCTTCAGAAGTCATCCTGACCAGCCTGAGATTCAGCTACTCCTCTGCCTTCTCCTCCTTGGCGAGCATATGAAGATTTCTATCAAATGAATAATCTCGGATAATCCCAGTCCTTCTCAGAAATACGCTGACAGTTTCTTTTGTTCAAGTGCAGTAAGAGCCAAATAAAAAATTCCAGTTGTAATTTCCTACAGGAATATTTTATTTTACAGCAAAAATTTAAGAAAGCAGATCAATATTCTTTCCTTTGTTATTTGAAATTTGCTTTTAGAAGGGCTTTATTCAGGACAAGATTCTGAAACTCGTGGTTCATTATTAATGTTCAACAACTTAAAAATTCCAGTTTGAATGTTTTCTGTTTCCTGTAAGAAAAGAAATAATGTCAAACACTATGGCATTTAATGCTTTTTTTTTCTTTTTGGTCTTTTTGAAACAGGGTCTCCCTGTAGCCCCAGCTGTCCTGGAACTCGCTCTGTAAACCAGGCTGGCCTTGAACTCACAAAGATCGGCCTGTCTCTGCCTCTGCCTCCAAGTGCTAGGATTAAAGGCGTGTGCCACCATGCCCGGCTTGGCATTTAATGCTCTTTTAAAGTGGGTTGATAGCCAGGCGTGGTGGCACATGCCTTTGATCCTAGCACTCGGGAGGCAGAGGCAGGTGGATCTTTGTGAGTTCAAAGCCAGCCTGGTCTACAGAGTGAGTTCCAGGACAGCTGGGATTACAGGGAGACCCTGTCTCGAAAAGACAAAAAAAAAAAATAAAAATAAATAAATAAAGTGAGTTGATAATTTGAATCTAATAGAAAATATAAATTCTGAGGAAGGACTTTTATAATCAAAAGTTAGCTTTAATGTTTTAAGCATTTATCACTTTGGTTTGACAATTCGGAACTTCTGACTCCAGCAAAAATAGAGCAACAAGAATCAGATTTATCTTCCTGCACTAAAAAAATTCTAATCAGGGGAAAAAATGACATTTTTCACATAATGAACAGGCAAAATAGTAATGTCCATATCAAGAGAAAAATGGGTGATCATAATATAAATGCCTTATCTCAAAGATTTTCCAGGCCCAGGTGGAATCCAACAGTCTACATGAGTAGAACAGGAAAAGCTAAGACTTTAGGAAAGCCAACGAGGCCAGAGAAATAAGAAGGGAAAGGTAAGAGACACAACAGCCATCCTGTCAGAAACAATGTCAGCAAGGACACAGGAGAGTAAGAAAAACTATTATCGCGGAATTCTATACACAACACAAATGTCTTCTGCACATGAAAATGGAGAAAAAAACTTTTTCAGACGTACGAAGCTGGAAGAATTCATCAGTAGCAGAACTGAAATACAAAAATTGATAAAGGAAGCCCGTAGGCAGAAGGGAAATACCAGATATAAAACTATGTCTATATAAAGGGACAAAAGCCTGAAAGGATTAAACATATGCATGGCCATATTTTTCTCATTTTCAAAATCACTTAGCAAGGTACTGGAGCATTTAAAGCAAACACTGTAACACTGTGTTGTGAGATTTCTAATAAATGCGTAAGTGTCTGATCAGAGAAGAGAAATGACACTATAATGCCATAAGGCTATTTTCTACATGAATCATCATACTTCTTAAAGGTGGACTATGATTAATTTTTGATTAAAGACATGTACTCTGAATCCTGTAGCAATCACTTAGGAAAAAATGATACAAGTAATAAGTAAAAATATTAAAGTCATTAAAAATTCAATTAATTTTAAAAGTCAGAAAAACAAAAAGTGAACAAAAAAGATGAGAACAGTAGATTTACATATCTCAAAATGCACATTTTGTCAGTAATTTAGCTTCCCCCCAAATATTATACATTAAAAATGTATAATTTTTGGTTTCAGTTGATAAAGACTGTTCAGGTGAATGTCAGTAGACATGAAAACTTTGATAAAGGTATTGTATTTTAAATAGCTTAACCTGTCTTTATTCTCCAAGAAAATTATTGAACCTTTTCTCTATGCCTCTATGCTGCTGTGTAATGGGCTAGACAGCCAGCACCTGCTTACAACTCTATTAATAGAGAGGCAAACAAATTTCCATCTGATGTGGGAGGTACAGTTAGGAAGGATATACAAGGCCCACTGGGACCGGACAGTGCCCGTCACAGGTGGACCATCTCCTCTAGGTGCAGC
Organism: Rhizomys pruinosus; assembly: GCA_009823505.1. Taxonomy (NCBI): domain Eukaryota; kingdom Metazoa; phylum Chordata; class Mammalia; order Rodentia; family Spalacidae; genus Rhizomys; species Rhizomys pruinosus. The sequence goes on along the minus strand of VZQC01011003.1, from coordinate 2,350,828 downwards.
TCCTCCTCCTGAGGCGGTTCAGCGGAGTCACACCAGCTTTGCCTTGGCTTTGCTATTCACCTAAGGATGGCCCTCTTTCCTCTCTTCTTTTCTCAAAAGGCTTCCAACATCCCCCTTTCTATCTCCACTGCCACAAATATAGTCTCTTTCTGCTCCCAGCACACAGAGATTTTCACAACTATTCCAAGGAAACAGAGGACACGTGATAGTCACATTTTTTCCCAGGAAATAAACCAGCTCTATGCAGTATGTCCTACTTCAGTATCCCAAATCTTTCTAATTTTTTGCTTTATTTTTATTTTATGTGTATGCATGTACTGTGTGCATGTATGCAAGTATATCTGTGTCATGCAATACCCACAGAGGACAGAAGAAGGCATCAGATCACCTGGAATTGTAGTTGTGGATGGTTGTTAGCCTCCATGTGGGTGCTAGGATTTGAACCTGGGTCTTCTGTAAGAACAGTCAGTGTTCTTAAACACTGAGCCATCTCTCCAGCCCTCTTTAATTTTTTTTTCTAACTCTATTTTTTTAGATCATTTTCCAGGTTTGTTTTGTTTGTATGGATGGGTCTTTCATTTTTTTTTTTTAAATTTTTTATTTATTTTGTAGTGTGTATGTGTTGTACTGTCTGCATGTAGGTTTTGTGCACCCGTTCCGTGCAATGCCGTGGAGGTCAGAAGAGGGTGTTGGATTCCCTGGAACTGGAGTTTCTTCCGGAATTGGAGTTACAGGGATTGTCCTTAGCCACCATTGTGGGGTGCTAGGGATCAAACCCGCTCCCTCTCAAGAGCAGTTGGTGCTCTTAACCGCTAGGCCATCTCTCCAGCCCTGGGTTTCATTTTTATAAATATGTTTCATGTATAAAACCTCAAACATCCAGAGTGGTGGGCACTGTCTTTAATTCTAGCACTTGGGAGGCAGAGGCAGGCAGATCTTTGTGAGTTCAAGGACAGCCGCGGTCTACAGAGTGAGTTCCAGGACAGCTGGGCTACAGGGAGGAACCCTGTCTGCGAAAAGACAAAAAAAAAAAAAAAAATCCCTCCAACAATGTAGGAAACAACAAGGGGAAAAGGTTTTAAAGTAACACAAATTCTACCACCTGGAGACAACATTACTAATATTTTAAGGATCTTCCTTATAGAAAATTCCATATGCATTAATATAGAGATGTATATATTAACTACCAAATACTAAGTTATACTGTACATACTGTTTTGCTTGCTTTTTAAAATTCAAAGTATATACCCATAAACATTTTTTTAGTTCAAGAATGACACATAAGTTAATAGACTTATGCTACTAACTTGGATTCATTGTCATTGTTCTATTCTTTTAAAGAAATTTTTTCAGACAAGCTTTCAAACTGATAGCTATTTGTCCTTTTTCATTTATGGAAAGGGTAATTCAAGGCAGGGGAGAGGGGAAAACATTTTTCATGCTGCTTAAATCCTGTGCTAAGCACTTTGCAATTATTATCTCATGTAATTTTCACTCAACCCTATAAAATAAGAGTGGTGATTTTTAAATAAAATAAATGCCTTTGATATGTTCCTCTCCCTGTGAATGTAAGCTATGCTAATGACTTCCTTCTAACATATAGGATGTAATGGTATAGTCTTCTGAGAATAGGCCACAGAAGTTATTGGGGCTTCCAATCAGCTGTCCTGTTAGGAAAAGAGGTTCTAGGCCAAGTACTGAGGGCTCCCACCGCAGCCATGTGAAGGCCACTTCTTGGAAGTGGCTCCTCTGGCCTCATCAAGGCTTCCATTATTATAGCCTCAGCCTGCATCTGCAACCTCCTGAGAGACCCTCAGCCACATAAGCCCCCTCCCAAATTTGTAACCACGGATGAATGAGAGAGAATACGAACTTGTTTTGAGCCATAAATCTGGTGGTATATTGTTACACAGTAATAGATAATGAACACTGGTCTAAGTTCTGCTCTATGTTTGGGAAATTAGAGATCAAAACCTAGAAAAGTTAAGTCAATGGCCAAAGATCATCCTGCTGGAAAACGATGAGGACAGTTTCAAATCTAAGAAGCCTGAGTCCAGAAACTTCTCCTAAGAATGAGCTATTCTGCTTTGCTTTCTATCTACTCTAAAACACCAGGGATTTGGGTTTCTGATATTTATAAAGACCCATGACTGCTTGAAGTAGCCTGTCTTTTACTTGAGTTTGTTTTTAGAAGGCTGAAGATTAAAGCAGTGCGTTGGAGCGATGATCTTTGTTTTCCTTCCAGCTGTATTCAGGAATGAGCAAAATCACAGGGAGGTGACTTCCTGGGCTTGGCTCTATCCAATGCCACTCTTTTTTTTTTTCAACAAATGTTTACTAAGTACAGAATTAAGTGAGGCAAGCATGTTGCCTTTGATTCCCATACAAGTTAATAAATTACCAGTCAAGGTATGGTACAAACAGGGCCACGCTCTGTGTTAACACAGAGGGGGACCACCTGAAACAGATGGTGGGGAAAAGGCAGTAATGAACTCCGAGTTTCCTGGAGCTGACAGTCATAAGTGAAGTGAGTTAAGAAAAATAATTAAGATCAGAAAACTGAGGAGGTGGAGTGGATTTTCCAGATCATAACAAAGTGGACTGAAATGAAGCCAAATAGCCGAATATAGGATCTGGCACCTCTAGCAAATATTTTACCTTTAGAGTTTGATTCCCTTCATATAAAATGGAAATAAAGTCATCTTCTCCATAAGACTATGCATGAAATGCTTTGAAAGATTCCAGTCAGGGGAAAATATCTATTATTCTAAATATTCATGAGAAAGGACAAGCAAGGTCCAGTAGCTCTGTTGTTGTGGTGACATGGTATTGAATTTATTGTTGCCAGATGTACATGCATCCCTCATCAGGTCTACTTGCATTATAATTACAATTCTATAGCTGGAATCAATTCCATTAATCTCAGTTGTATGATCACTGATTAGCTAAATTATCATTCTTGAATTATGCTTTCTTTGTTTATAGTATTAAGAAGAAACACATATTTTATTTTATATATGTCAGAAAAAGCTGGCCAATCAATATATAATTTTCTACCTATTCCTTCTTGGGCAATCCTAGATTGACTCTAAAAGAAGCTGTTAAGTCAGATTAGAATTAAAGCTATAGTGAGCATTAGACTAAAAAAAGACTAAAGAAAACTGGAAGCACCAAATGTAGAAAACACTCTAACAGATTTGAGAAACAAAAGGTTGTAAAATGAGATTAGTCATCTTTTTTAAGTTCACAAGTTTATGAGGAGAGTAGAAAAGGACCACCCCTTGAGAGATCAAAGATTGTTTGGGCTATGGATATGCAATAAGGAGAGGAATTTTATTGAAGTAGAATGTCTAAGCTAGAGATTTATTGTTGATAGATAATATGATTAGGGAAATGAATAATCAGAAAGTAGAACAATAGAGTTTCAGCCAGTGTTGGAAATCATAGACAAAGCAGTAAGATAAGTAAAACAGATAAAAGGTATAAAGAGTTGGGAGGGACATAGAGGAAGTCTTTAGATTCTGAACAGGAGAATATCAGCCAAGAATAATGGTGTGGTTTTTCATGGGCTAAAATGAGGGCTACAAAACTATAGCCTGAGGCCCAATTCTGGCCTGCCACCAGGTTTTATAAATGAATTTTTATTGCAATACAGTTACATCTACTCATTTATGTCATGTTTCTGTCTGCTTTTAAATTGTAATGGTAGAGTTGAGGAGTTGTGACACAGACCATGTGGTGCACAAAACCAAAAGTATTTACCATCTGGCCCTTTACAGAAGAGGCTCACCAACCCTATACCAGATAAATAGTGCAATAATCAGATTCCTCTAGAACCAGAAAATGAAGTGGGAGTCTTGACAGCTGTCTTCGCCTACCTGAAGACTCAACATGAAGAAAGTTTCATTTCAGATTGTCTGGAAAGGCAATTAGGGCCAAAAGAAATGAATTATTAGGGAAGAAATCTTTGTCTCAGTCTAACAAAGAATTCCTTGACATTTAGAGCTGTTCAACAAAACCACATTCAGCACTAAAGGTACTCAAAATGTGCTAAGGAAATTGAGTGAATAGATGGCTATCTATCAAATTTAATTATAGAAACAATGGCTAATGCTAAATATATACAATTTGTGAGGCATGTTCTAGTTGTAGTTTATGTATTATCTCATTTGATCTTTACCATAACAGCATCCCTGGGGAGGGGAGGACTCCTAGTTACTTCCCCAAATTTTGCTCATAGTTATCCTCAATAACATAATCACTTAATTTCAGGCAAGCTTAGGGCTACCCCTTATATCCTAATGTGGCCATGTAACCATGTGCTAGCCAATAACACAAAACCAAAAGGGGCTTGCAACTCCTGATAAGGATTCTTGAAGGTGTAATGTATGCCCTTCTCCACCCTTCATTTTCTTTTCTGAGAATTTAGAAAAAGACATGATGACTGAATCTGTAATGACAATCTTGGATGATGAAGTGAACATAAAAATGAAATGATTTGTGTAGCGAAGAAATAAGAAGCCTGGATATCTACTTCCTGGTACTAGGGAAGGGAAATAAAACTTCTTATCTTCTTCAAGACACCACCACTTTACATTTTGTGTCGCTCACATCTAAATCTCTTTCTAATAAAGGTGAGTGCTATTATCTTCTCTTTAGAGAGAGGCTCAGACTGTTTAAATGATTCATACAAGAATACAGAGATGTGATTCAATATATAAGCTCTATGGGAAATTGCTTCCAAGGCAGGAAAGTTACTAATTCTTAGAACATTTTCAGTTCTGTTCTCCTAAAACAAATGGAATCCTGGGCTGGAGAGATGGCCTAGTGGTTGGGAGCACCGACGCTCTTGCAGAGGACCCGGGTTCGATCCCCAGCACCCACATGGCGGCTAAGAACCGTCTGTAACTCCAGTTCCAGGAGAACTCCAGTTCCAGGGGAATCCGAGACCCTCTTCTGACCTCCGCGGCATTGCACGACACGGGTGCACAGACCTGCATGCAGACAGTACATTCATACACATACAGAAATAAATAAATAAATAAATAAATAAATAAATAACAAATGGAATCCTATATATCATCAATAATAGTTAAATAAGCAAATATTAAACACAAGCATACTAGTTTTTCTTACCATAGGTGTTAGAGAGAGGTAGGGCTTAATAACAACAACAAAAATAATAATAATAAAATAACAACAACAACAAAAATAACATTGGGGGATATGCTCCAAATACATTATATATTTGTATGAAAATGCCCTTATAGGATCCACAGAAGGGTTCGATGTTTATGGTAGTCTGAGGCTTTTCTTCCTTTCAATGCAGACGGGTCAACCTTTCAGTTGCCACTTTTTGGTACATCCTACTCAATGCAAAGCTGTATCTTTTCTTTCTCAGCCGTTAAGTTGTAACAACTATTTATAATGAGTCCTAATGAAACTTATACCTTCTAGGTGCAACAAAGGTTTTGATATGACTTTCTTGCCTTCCCCCCCCATAGAACAAGGAGAAATATGACGATGATGACGTCATTCTCCAACTGTAAATTGGAGACAACTATTATAGAGGTAATCTCTTATAAAACCGGTAAAAATACCTTCTTTAATTGAGTAATAGACATAAGAACTGTGAAAAGGATTATACTCTGTTCAGAACCAAATATAATACTAAAGTCCTTGGGCTATGCACTTAGGCAAAGTATATTAATGCAGGAGCTCTGACATCAGCAATGGATTGTTCTACCAGGGGGATGTTGGCCAGGGGATCCAAGGCCCCACAAAAGGTAAGGGCTCCTTGCCCCTAAGTTGGGATACCTGCAGGAGGAGAGGCGATAAGACCCTGCTGCCGAAGACCTGACGTTAACATGGGAGGGATGTATTGAGACCGCACATGCAAGTGTACAGATGGCCTCTGGAATGCCAAAGACTGTTACCAAAGGCCACTAAACCAATAAAGCAAATACGGGTCTCCCTGAGACAAGCAAGACTCCACCGTCAGCACCAGCTACACCTCACCTGCCTGGAAATACTGTGCAGCAGAGGCAGCCATGTGCCTGTATATCCCAAATCTAATTGGCTATTGGCTCTCTCCTTGGAGAAATAACCCATGGCTGATGCCACAAGCCTACTTCCTCTACAGGTTAGGAGATGTTATAAGCCACAGTAAGACCTTGTCATATTTATCAGGGGGTAAAATTGTAATTCATGGATTAACATATCATCCAAACATATGTGTCTATGCCAAAGTAACCTACCATAACTATTAGTGCTGCTTAAATACCTATATATCTAATTGCTTGTGCTTCATTAGTAGGATCGAAAGGTTACTCCTGAACAAACTGTCAGCCCATGAAAGGAAACAGCCAGAATTGACCAGAATCCAAGTCAACAGCTCCAGAGAGAGAGGACAGTTTTACTTCTCATCCACTGTGCCCCTTTTCTAAGCCTAGGGAACATCTGCGGAAGAGGGGGCGTGGTAGAATGTAAAGGCTGTGATTGGGGTGAACAGTGAAACTACAGCGATGTAGTCTGGACACTCATTTGATCAACTTGATTGAACAAACAACCTGTCACCCCCCACTGAATGGTGGGACTGTGGGGGTTTGGGCACAACAGTCTGTAGATCGGTTTTGCACGAAGGATGCTTATACTCATGGATTATCACTTATAGCTAAAAAATGAAAAAAAAAAAACCTGAAAGATGCAGGACATTTATGGCAGAATACATGATCTGGGATGGGGTCGCAGTGGGGGGGAAGGGAAAGGGAAATATGCCTGATCTGAATTGGAAAATGATGTACGAAATGCACAAACCATCAATAAAAATTAAATAAAAAAAAAGAAAATGCCCTTATAAAACCCTATTGTACTATGTAGGATCACTATACGCCAATAAAAAGAAAAAACAGGGGACTGGAGAGATGGCCTAGCTGTTAAGAGCGTCGACTGCTCTTACAGAGGACCCGGGTTCAATCCCCAGCATCCACATGGCAGCTGAGAACCATCTTTAACTCCAGTTCCAGGGGAATCGGACACCCTCTTCTGACCTCCGCAGCATTTGCACGACATGAGTGCACAAACCTACATGCAGACAGTACATTCATACACATAAAAAATAATAAAATTTTATAAAAAAATAAATAAAAAGAAAAAGAAAAAACATATAAAAACTGTCCATTTCTTATGCACCCATTATATTCTATATAGTTCAGATGGCTCTTAAGCAGAAGACCAGGAGAAATTTGACAGGTAGGGGATTTGAGCTGAGACTTTACAGACAGGTAGCGATTATTTATAGCCATGGAAAAGAAAAGCGACCTTGAATAGAGGGAAGAGAGTAACAAAAGATGAAGGAGGAGCAATACCCAGGCAAAAGCTTGACTCAGGTTCTCAGAAGAACATTTTATCCAACCAAGCAAAGTGAAAGTTTCTCAGTAATCCCACCATCACAGAAAAGAAACATTGAGGTAACTGTGAAAGCTGCTAACAGAATATTAGTCTTATTTCAGTTTTTAAACTTAAAGAATGTTACAAAGTCACTCTGAATATCCATGGAGGACAGCCAGTCACCCCTGGGACAGTTGTTGGCTTATACATTCTCTTCTCAAGGCCAACTCTGCAAGGAGATTAAAGAAAATATATTTGCCCTCAGAAGTCTATTCTCTGTTTCTCCTCGTCACATGCACTTGAAGTGCATGGTACAAGTGTTCACACGCCCACATGCAAACCCTGCGTGGTACAAGTGTTCACACGCCCACGTGCAAACCCTGCGTGGTACAAGTGTTCACACGCCCACATGCAAACCCTGCATGGTACAAGTCAGTCCCTCTTGTTTCTTCTTCCAAGTGTCTCCTGTTCTACTCCCTCCTGACCTCCTTTCTCTGAACTATTATGATGGAAATTCCATAACTCGCAGGAAATAACGCTTTTTAAACATTCCCCCAATGCACTGGTGTACTCATCTGGGTCCCTGCCCAAGACCACAAATGTTTAACCCTTTGTGACTTCAAGTCTCCCTGATAGAAAACCCAGAGTGTGGAATCTCAGACATTAGTCCTGAAAATCCAGGGACCCTAATGTTTGTATTCTGTGTATGTTAGGTAGCAAGAGTTGACTGATACGGATATGAGAAAGCTATAGGAATATTTTTTACTCATATTTAATAAAATTGCCAGAAAAAATAAAATGGAGGGTCACAAAATGTCAGTTCATATCAGGTTAACTCTCACCCCTTCTGGTAAACACAATCATCTTCTCCAGAAATAAGGACCATTAAGTATTGAGACTAAATTAAAGCCAAGAGTTGAGGAGATGGGACTGGGACACCACACTGCTCACAGTACTCTTCTCTTTCATCATCTAATGCCTATGATGTCACATCCTACATGGAGTTAACTCACAATGGATTACAGACCCAAATATTAAGTCTAAAATGATAAATCATCTAAGAAGAAACAAGGAAAAATTTTACGACATCAAGACAAAGATAATTTATTTAGAACACAAAAAGCCCTAACCATGAAGAAAAATTTAAAACTTCTGCTCGTCGAGAAAATAAGAGCTACGAAAGAGCACATAAAAAATATGCATACCTAAAACAACAACAACAACAAAACAACACAGCAACAACAACAAAACAACACAGCAACAACAGAAACCACATAGTTAAAAGGCCTTTGTATCCAGAATGTTGATGTTGTTTGCTTATTTATTTTCTTTCTCTTTTCTCCTTTCTTTTTCTGAGAATTTCGTACATGTATACAGTATGCTTTGATCCAACTCACCACCCAGTCCCTCCCACGGTGTCTCCCTCCCTCTGAACTTCATATATACTCTTTTTTTTTTTAGACCCCTGAGTCAAATGAATGCTGCCAGAAGTACATGCATGTAGGGCCGTCCATGGGATCCAGGACAATCTCCCAGGGGCTACCCTCCAGAAGGAACCTGGCTCTCCCTCCCCAGCAGCCATCAATAGCCTAGTGAATGTTTTCTAAACTCTATAATTCAGTTGCTAGAGAAATTGTTCAGTGGTTAACAGCACTTGCTGCTCTTCCACAGATCTGAACTCACTTTCCAGTACTCATCTCGGGCAACTCATAACCACCTGTAACTCCAGGTCCAGAGAATCTGGCATCCTCTGTGGCCTTCTTAGCCATCTGCCCACACATGGCAGACACTTATACAGACCCACACATGTACACACAAATAAACGTTATGGGTTCCCACCTCAAGATGAGGAATTACAAGCAATCAACAGATGCCAAGGGAAGGAAAATCTGATTTCTTCAGGGACTATCAGTTCCCTGAGAGGTTATCTATTTTTTTTTTTATTTATTTTTGTATGTGTATGAATGAACTGTCTGCATATAGGTTTGTGCACCCATGTCGTGCAATGCCGCAGAGGTCAGAAGAGGGTCTCAGATTCCCCTGGAACTGGAGTTCTCCTGGAATTAGAGTTAGGGACGGTTCTTAGCTGCCATGTGGGTGCTGGGGATCAAACCCAGGTTCTCTGCAAGAGCAGTCGGTGCTCTTAACCGCTAGGCTATCTCTCCAGCCCCTAATTTCTTTTTTTTTTTTTTACGTGTATGAATGTACTGTCTGCATGCAGGTCTGTGCACCGGTGTAGTGCAATGCCTCGGAGGTCAGAAGAGGGTGTCGGATTTCCCAGGAACTGGAGCCAAAGATGGTTCTCAGCCATCATATGGATGCTGGGGATTGAACCCAGGTCCTCTGCAATCTAATTTCAAGGAGGCTAGCCTAAATACAGGTCCACACAAGCATCACTAAATGGACTCAGTGCATTATATATACATACATATGTAATATATCTATAAGTGTATGTCTAAATGTAACAATAATAATCAAAAAAAACAAGAAATTGAGAGGGAGTGGGGGGGCATGGGAGAGTTGGTGTGGGGTTGGGAAAGATGGAAACAATGCAAAGAAATTCTCAAAAATAAAAAATAAAAGTTTAAATCATTAAAAACTACTATAACTCAATAACAATGCAAATTTTTAATGGTCTAAAGATATGTATAGATACTGTCTCAGAAAATAATATACGTGAGCATGCCTTTAGCCCCAGCACTCAGGAGGCAGAGCCAGGTGGATCTTTGAGAGATTGAGGCTAGCCTGGTCTACATAACAAATTCCAGGCCAGCTGGGGCTATAAGAGACTCTGTCTCAAAAAGACCAAAAGAAAATAATATATGTGAATAGGCTAGAAGCAAATTAAGACTGATCAACAAAACTTCTGCTTGGAAAAAAAAAAAATGAACCTAAATATCTATCTACCTCACAGTATGCCCAAAGTTAACTCAAAATAGATCACAGCCCTAGATGTAAGAACTCAAATTATTATAAAATTTCCAAAAGAAAAAAAAAAAAAAAACAGAAACCTTCACAGCATTAGGATAAATAAAATTGGTTTAGGCTGAATACAAAAGCACAAGCCACAAAGGAAATGTACATGGTAAACTGAACTTCATCAGAATTAAACATGCCCCTCAAAAGACAAATAGGAGGATAGAAAATGTTGTTGAATTTCTGTTCATTTGTTTTATTTGTTTGAGATAAGGTCTCATGTAGCCCAGGCTGCCTTGGGAATCAGTATGTAGCAAAGGAAAATGACATTAGACTCCTGATCCTCCATCCTGAACTTACCAAGTTCTGGAATTACTGGTTTTAAGCGGTTGTAGAGATCAAACCCAGGGTTTCATGCAATGCTAACCAAGCACTCTACCAGGTGAGTCACAAAAGTACTTGCCATATAAGTATCTAATAAAGGAGTTGCATGCAGAATATAAAAGGACTCAACAATAAAACAATCATATTTTTAACACAAGGATTTTAATAGGTGTAGGCATTCTTTTGGCAGAAGCACTTAAAAGGAGTTAGCAAACAGCCCAAGCCTCAACCCCTGCTGTTATCCTCACAGACCTGTGAGGCCTGGGCTGTCTTTGATCTTTTAGGGAAAAAGCTTTGGTCTGTAATATAGCCTGAGGTTCCCTTGTCCCAACTGCCTGCCCCAGCCCCCAATTGTGTGTGTGTCCCAGCCCATGCAAGGGAGATGGTATAAAAGCCTTGAGTTACAACATTAAACTTGAGTCTTTCTCCCGGTCTCTCTTTGAATCTGTTTCCTTTGTCTTTGGGTGACTTCTCATGGCTCCCTCCCCCTTTTTTTGCCAGAGCTCAGCCTAGGAACTGTTGGCCTGCTGGCAGGGAACAACTCCAAAGCTTTCAGTCTTGTAAAAGTGCTAGCCTAGTCCAAGGAGGGAAGAACATTTTGTGGATTGCGGCCAGGTGTGTTTAAAGGACCACCGGAATATATATATATATATATATATATATATATATTTTTTTT
>VZQC01011003.1:2317972-2339399 GCA_009823505.1 Rhizomys pruinosus | reverse complement strand
TATATATATATATATATATATCTCCACTGAACCATCTCTCTGGACCCGACAATTTCTTATAAATTTAAACATATGCCTAACATGACCCCAAAACTTTACTCAAAGAAGAAAAATAAAAACATATATCCACAAATAAACTTAGACACAAACACTCATAGCAACTTTAGTTACAATATTGCCAAACTGGAAACAATTCAAAAGCGGATCAAATGAACAAAGTGGCAGCATGTTCATAAAATAGAATACAACTTGGTAATAAAAGTGATGATTTGGGGGCTAGAGAGATGGCTCAGCAGTTAAGAGCACTGACTGCTCTTGCAGAGGACCCAGGTTCAATTCCCAGCACCCACCTGGTGGCTAAGAACCATCTTTAGTGCCAGGTACGGTGGTGCATGCCTTTAATCCCAGCACTTGGGAGGCAGAGGCAGGTGGATCTCTATGAGTTCAAGGCCAGCCTGGTCTACAGAGCGAACTCCTGGTCAGCTGGAACTAAAGGGAGACACCGTCTCAAAAATACCAAAAAAAAAAAAAAAAGTGATGATTTGATCATGTGACAATCAGATCACATTTGTCACATAACAGTAAAGAGGCCACAGGCTGAGATATTACATGTATGTCAAGTTCTAGAATTGTGCTGCACAAGTACCCCTAGACACAAGTAGCTATTTTCAGTTAACTAAAATTGGGAGAAATTAAAAATTCAGTTCCTTGGTTGCTAGCCACATCTCGGGTATTCGAATCACCTGTGGTTAGTTATTTGACAGTTCAGAATTTTTCCATAATGCCCTATAATGACATCAAATCCTATAGAACAATGCTGTTATAAAACATGCAACACTGCTGTGGAGATAGACTCATGGGGGGCTGAGGAGTATGAGAGCCTACAGTGGATGAACTCCAAATATGGAACAGTGTGAAATATTGAAAATACACTACTCTTTTAGACAGGATCTCACTCTATAGTCCAGGTTGCCCTTCAACTCCTGTTTAAGGCTCCTAAATGCTAGGACTACAGATGCAAATCACCCCATTCAACTTAAAACGCTGTACATCTTGTCTGATGTGGTAGCTTCATTAAAAAAGCACCTCCATGCTTTAGCTTTTGAAGGAGATCATGACCTGCATTTCTATTCTACTTGCTCCCTCAGCTGTAGACTCTGAACAGTAAGCAAACTACTCAACTAGATGATATGATGCTAAAAAAATTTTAAGTTATCACACAACAGAATAGTGGAATCCAAAGGAGGTTCTGTTCCACTTAACAGACTGACCTTGAACAGCTCAACCTCCCTAAGCGTGGTTTCATCAAGAGCAAAATGGAAGAAAACAGTAGTTTCTCATCTAACCCTCATAATTATCCTTTGAAGTAGTAATCTCTCAAAAACTTAGCATCCTTTATTTTCATATTCATGGACAGAATTTTGGAGTTATCATACCTTCCTGATATGGGGTCACATCTATTTCATTTAAATCACTCCTTACAACTGTCATAATAAAGGCTTGGAAATATTTACCCCCTTACTGCTTGTTGTATATGGTTCACCTGTATCTAGTGTGTAACAGTTGTCTATAACCTAAACATTAAGGTTAAGGCAGTCAAATAACTCTTAAGGCTTGGTGATTAGGACATTGAGTTGACAAGGAAGGGCATTAATTTCTCTGTGCAGAGCCATCATAAGTTACTACAGAGCTAGAAACAAAAAATAATAATAAAGCATTAGCTAATGTCATAAAACACTCAGTATTATAGTCTAGGTAGCTTAAAGTGGGAAATCAGTCAATAATGTACATAGTAATTGTGACTATTTGTGTGCATAATTGGTGATAAGAACACACAGAAGGATAGCAGAAGTCAACATGGACTGGAGCCATAGTGGGGACTCCTCAGAGCAGAAGATGCGCTGTGATGAGGGCCTGCCCTGAGAAGGAAGGCCGTGGAGAAAACAGCAGTACCAAGTAGGGTCCCAGCTATTTTTACAGCCTTAGCCCCTAAGTACTACTCTGACTTTGCTGAGCATAATCTCATCAGTGGCAGGAAAACTCAGACAGGCTCTGAAGAGTTTGAAGTCCTGGGTAAGGCAGCACATTTTGGAATCTTGGACATGAAGTGACTTAGGCAGCAGGGAGGAGCCTGAGCAACACTGCCTTGAAGGCTTTGCATTGTGTCCACACATCTTTAAAGCAGCCAGCTTCCCCAGCAGCCAACTGCCAGAACTTCTTGGGGGAACTATGGCCCTGTATTATAACCAATTTTTAATTAATTGATAGGTAGCATCACCATACTCATCTGCTAAACATTTCTTCAGGCTGGTATTCTATGAACCATTCTCCAATTACTCTAAGTGTTTTCCAAAGAATTAAAAATACATGTGATGAAAACTCACCCCAGATGAGATAAACTCAACAGAACTGTTCTACTACCTTGGCATATTCTCACATTACAGTTTCTCAGTAAAATGATCCTGATTTCATCAAAAGAATGAATGATCTGGTTCCTACAGCCTTTTCTTCATGATTGTACCTACTGTACCCTTCTCTGGGACCCCCTAGCCTACACTTCATCATCACATCAAGTAAGACATTTCCCAGATTAAGTAACTCCCTAGTCTCACCAAGGTTCTACAAAGCCTTGGCTGATGGAAGACACTTTAATCCATGTATTTAATGTGGCACAAGGTCCTTTCCAGCCACACTCTTCTAGTCCTATTCTATTTAAGGCCAGCACCAACAAAAGTCTTGGGGGATCCTCTAATCAACAAGGTTAAAAAGTTGCTTCAACTGCCCATGGGTGCCACCGATGACCTCAAATACTGGGTGGATGCCCAGGCCAGCAACTGACTCAAACAGATGATGTCATCTGAATGACTTCTTTTGAGCAGAGTTAAAAATGCAAATAGAACACCTCACTAAAACTGCAAGTTCATTTTAGCTGTGTCTCTGATTTGTCACTGGAGTCCTCCTCGAAAGGTAGAGGTGACAATAGGCACACTTCTTACCTGACTGGGAGAAAAGAGGCAAACAAATTTAGTGTCTTTCCTTTGTTTGGAATTCTTTACTTTTTAATCTTCTGGCCAATACTTTGGTACCTATTTTTCAAGATGGTGTAACCCCAAGTTAAAAACACAGAGCTGTTTGCAGAGTCCACAGTCTGAAGCTGGCTAGTTGCTCTGGCCTATATCACAAGCCTTCGGGTCCTGCCCAAGACTCTGTCGAGGGGGGCGTGGTGGGTGGCAGGGTATGCAGGGAAGTCGAGATGACAGGATGGAGCCATGAAGTGGCAAATCCCAGGATTTGGGCAGTGTTGGCTCTACTATAATTCAACTACATTGTGACAGGGAAGAGTCTACTTGCTAAGAATAGGAAGACTGGGAAGCTCGTTTCATGATCTTTATCATTATTTCAAATATCACCTGTGATTGCACAATGTCAGGTACTTTTTAAAGGACAAATTTTGGAAAAAAGCTATTATACTACATTTCACACTGTTAACAAAAACTATAAATTCTAAGTGTTACAGATTTACTGCAGAGAATTGAAAATATCTGATAGGAAAAAGGAAAGACATCATCACCTATCCTGATTTTGTTATAGCTTCCTTCCATTTTCTCCCCATAAATATATTATTTTCACAGAACTGGATTATATTGTATACTCTTTTTGTCCTGCTTCTTTAGACAATATTGTATTGTTTAAAGATGGTATTAAAAATAATGCTATTATGTTCTCTAAAATAATAGCTTTCGGACATAATGAAATCTACACAAATACTAACAATTTCTTCACCAGAGTAGTAAATATTATTTTTAAGAGGAAGAGGTCATGCCAGGTGTGGCAGTGCATGCCTTTAATCCTAGCATTTGGGAGGCAGAGGCAGGCAGATCTTTGTGAGTTCAAGGCCAGCCTGGTCTACAGAGTGAGTTCCAGGACAGCTGGGGCTACAGGGAGACCCTGTCTCAAAAAGACAAAAAAAAAGAGGAAGAGATCATGGAAAATCATACTGCCCTGCTTCCCTGAAATCATCCATGGTCTCATCTGCTGTGTGTTTGTAAACACACTCCTTTATCTTCGAAACTATAATAGCTTCCAACTTTTCTTCAACCAAAGGTTATGATTCATTCATTCACGCATACATTTTTTTAGACAGATTTCTTGCTTTGTATACAAGCCTGATCTCAAAGGGATTCTACCACCTGGCTCAAGGGATCACATTTCCTCAGTCTCATCCCAAGTAAAGGGGACTAAAAGTTGTGCCCAGTTAACTGCCTAACAAAACAATGTACCTGTTTGGCCTATATGTATATAATTGTATCCATGTGTGCAATGCCCATGGAGGCCAGAAGAGGGCATCAGATCCTCTGGAACTGAGTTACAGATGGTTGTTAGCTGCCATGTGGGTGCTAGGAACTGAACTCAGGCCCTCTGCAAATGCAGCCAGTGCTCTTAACAACTGAGCCATCTCTCCAGCCGCACAAATATTTTTTAAATACTATGTGTCAGACCATGCAGTAGGTAATGAGTATAAACAGGCAAGTACCCTAATGGGGGAGCTGGAGAGATGGCCTAGCAGTTAAGAGCGCCAATCGCTCTTGCAGAGGACCCAGGTTCAATCCCCAGCACCCACATGGTGGCTGAGAACCATCTTTAACTCCAGTTCCAGGGGAATCCAACACTTCCTCGGCATTGCACGACACAGGTACACAAACTTACATGCAGACAGTACATTCATACACATACAAAAATAAATAAAATTTAAAATATATATTTAAAAAAGTACTCTAATGGGGCCTGGTGAAATATCTCAGTTGGTAAAGTGCTTGTCTGAGGACCCGAGTCAATCCCCAGCACCTTTGTAAAAAGTCATGCATGATAGTGGGTACTTACAATGCGAGTGCTGGGAAAGCAGAGAGAGGTGGATCATTGAGACTCACTGGCCGGCCATCCTAGGCTAATTGGTGAGCTTCAGGTCTGAGCTAGAGATCTTGACTTAAAAACATGGTAGGTGGCTATGAAACAACACCTGAGGCTGACCTCTGATCATCACACACATTCACCCAAGTACACACATGCACACATGTCTACACACACACATGTACACCCTTACTCTAATGGTCTAATTGATATTTATCAATGGTCTAATTGATATATATTTGTGAGGTTTAGGTGAGATTCCATGTTTAATTAGGATAGATGGAGCCAGGTTTAAAGCTGATCTCATCAACATTAGCCTGTCCCATCCACCAATGGACACACACTTCGCTCCAGGCTGTCCAGGCCCATTCCCTGAGCCTGGCTTAGTGACCACTTCCGTGTCCTGTAATTTACTTCACAGCCATTCCACCTTCCTTCTTGCCAAGCCACATTCTATCAGGAAGATTTTCTGTCCTGTCTGTAAGCTTCACTCCCAATCTATTGCAGAAACCAAACACCCAGAACATTCTCAGACCAACCTGATGGTCCTTGCTCCCAAGTAAGATAACAGAAAATATCCTGGACAGGGTCCAGAGCCTCATTTTTTTTTCATCTCCTCCAACAACTCAGCAATATATGTCATAATAATAATAATAATAATAATAATAATAATAATTCCTCTCAGGAACTCCTCTCTCAGAATCCATCTACAGAGAAGTATGCTGGTGGGAGAGAGAGTCCATTTTCTTCAGTGGTGTGTCTCCTGGTGGGATGACCATGCCCCAGCAGATGGCCAAACACTCAATGGATGAGTAAATATGTGCAGCACAAACTGGACTAGATGGGTTATTTTATAAAAGTAGACATCAAGTTGGGGGATGGATCCAGGAAGAGTTAGGGAAAATAGTGGATTAATACATTGTGTGTATGAAATTCTCAAAAATAAAAATATATTTAAAAAGGAAAGAAGGGGCTGGAGAAACAGATTAGTGGTTAAGAGCATTGGCTGCTCTCAAAAAAGACCCAGATTCAGTTCCCACCATTCACATGGCAGCTAACTACCGCCCAAAACTCCATTCCCAGGGGATCTGATGCCCTCTTTTAACTTCTGCAGACACTGCATGACACAGGTATACTTACATATAGGCAGGTATTACACTCATATATATAAAATTAAAATAAATAAATAATAAAAAGAAAAGAAAAGCACTCTGTCATCTGAATTATAGGCATACCATTTTCCTTCAGTAATTAATGCCTTCATATGCTTTCCTGTTCAGGGTCAGAGATATGGTTCTAGGTTCAGTCTTCCACATTGGATAACCAGTTTTGGCAGCACTGTTTGTTGAAGACGCTGTCTTTTTTCCCAATGTATGTTTTTGACAACTCTGTCAGGGATTAGGTGGCTGTAGCTGTGTGAGTTTATTACTTGATTCTCAATCCTACTTGCTGGTCTGTATATCCATTTCAATATACACACTATTGTTAGTATACTTCTGTGTATAATCTGAGATCAGGTATTGTGATGTCCACATCATTGCTCTTCTTGCTGCTCTGCCTGAGGGTTTTGGTGATTGCACTTAAATCTTAAGATTGTTAAAAAAAAAAAAAAAGATTGTACCCTGTCCTGGAAAATCAAAAATCGAATAAATTTTAAGAATTCTCTCTCAGTTTTGTGAAGAATGCCATTGAGATTTTTTTGATGGGGATTCCACTGGATCTATAGATTACAATATGAAAGTAGTCATTTTCACAATACTAATTTTGCTAATCCATATGTGGGGGGGGTCTTTCCATCTTTTCAATGACTAGATTAATGAACTGAATAGACAGTTCTCTCAAAGGAAGAAATAAAAATGGTCAATAAATATTTGAAAAGTATATAACATCATTAGACAACATGGGAATGCAAATTTAAAATAACATTGGGAGAGATTCTAGCCTACTCCAATCAGAATGGTTATAAAACAACAGGGGCCAGGGAGATGGCTCAGTGGGCAAAATACCCGCCGTATTTATGGTGCCAGCTGGTGGCACTATAAACTGGTGCAGATACCTTGGAAAACAATATGAAGGCATCTCAAATAAACTAATAGAACTATCACATGACCCAACAATATCACTTGTGGTAGTTTGAAATGAGAATACCTCCAATAGGCTCTGAGTATTTGGGCATTTTGTTCCCAGTTGGTGGCATTGTTTGGGGAGATTTTAGGATGTGTGGCCTTACTGGAGGAAGCATGTCACTGGGGGACAGACTTTGAGGTTCTTAAGCTTTGCCAGATTTCCAGTTGCTCTGTTTTTTGTGCCTGCCTGAAGATGTGATCCTCAGCTTTCTGCTCCGGCTACCTCTGCTACCACGCCTTCCCTGCCATTATGGCCTCTAATCCTTCTGGAATCATAAGCCAAACAAACTCTTCCTTCTATAAAAGTTTATTTGGTTATTTTATCACAGTAACAGAAAGCAATTAATACACCATTCCTAGGAATTTATTTACCTCAAGGATTCTAAGTCAGCATATCATAGAGACAACTGAACATCTGTAATTACTGTTAAACTATTCATAATGCCTAGATGTCCATCAACAGATGAGTGAATAAAGAAAACGATGTACATATACATGATGGAATTTTATTCAGCAGGAAAATGAATGGAGCTAGAGAGCAATAAATGTAAATATAACAGAAAATAAAATAGACTCAGTGAGGTGGTATGAATGCTAAATAATGCCCCATAGGCTCCTGAACACTTGGTGAACATTTGTTGTTTGAACACTTGGTGCTCAGGTGGTAGTGCTTGTTGGGAAGGTTGTGGAACCTATGGGAGGCAGAGCCTCACTGGAGGAAGTGGGTCACCAGGGGCAGGCCTCTGAGCTTTATACCCTGACCCCAATTCCTGTGCACTCTTTACTTGCTGAGTGAGGATGCAACGTGAGCAGCTGACCTCTTGCTCCTGGGGCCATCCTTCCCCACCTGCTGCCACGTTTTCCTTGCCTTGATGGAATGATTCCCACAAACTGTAAAGCCAGAATAACTATTCCTCCCTTAAAGCCAGAATAACTATTCCTCCCTTAAATTGCTTCCTGTCAGGTATTTGGTCTAAACAATGAGAAAAGTAACTAAAACAGTAAATTAGGATGGAGAAGTGGCCCTCTGCTGCAATGAAGTGACCGTGTGGTTCTTTGGCTTTAGGAACTGGTTTGTGGGAAGAATGTGAAAGAATTTGTAACTTTGGGCTAGAAAAGCCCTCAAATGCTATTATTAAAGCTTAATGGGCCATTCTGAGGGGACTCTGGAATCCAGAAGGCTATGAGAAAGGCAGACTGCTGGCCCAACTCATGAGGTTTCAAAGTGAAACAAGGACTCTGTTGGGAACTGAGCTGGAGGCCATTCAAGTTATGTTTGTAAATTACTTGTCCACATTCCGTCCATGTCATGAGAATTTGAGTAAAGCTGCATTTCAAAGTAATGGGCTAATGTGTTTGACAGAGAAAATTTCAAGGTAGGATATCATTCAGGCTGTGGTAGGGTTGGTTGCTGCTCATTGCTCTTATTCAGATCTACAGTGAGAGAGAGAGAAAAGAAAAGAAAAATCTGAAGTTTAGAGAGGAAAATTTTGTGAGACAGTTTAAAATCCTGGAAAAGCAGATCCCTGAGTTCTCTCTCTCTCTCTCTCTCTCTCTCTCTCTCTCTCTCTCTCTCTCTCGGCTGTCTGCACATATTCAAATTGTTCTGTGTAAGAGTTTCCATGCCCTGCCTGCTTACAGGGGTATTAAATAAATCCATGTCTTGGCCCTGACATAACTTATCAGTGTCCATGAACATGGTAAAGAGGAAAGGGAAGAGCTGGAAGGATGCTGGGAAAAAGCCCTCTTTGGGGCAACTACACCCTAGAATCTTAGCGTTTTCCTCTGGGGTGAGCTGGCCCGCTCCATCTGCCTTTCCCACCCCAGCTCATTTCCTCAGACACTTTGCCTGCTGGGAAGCAGCCCCTCTCCACCACCCATGACTCTGCAGCATTACCCTGCCAGAGTGTCGTCCTAGCATGTGCCATCACTGCAAATCATTATTTATTCGCATACTTGTTGCTTGCTTCTCCTGGCTAGAACAGAACTTCCCGAGACCTGGTTTTGTTCTCTGCTATATTCTTAAATCCTTCCCTGGGACACAGTAAAGCCTCGATGACTGTAAGAAAGATTAAATGAGGGGTTAGAGAGATGGCTCATCAGTTAAGAGCACTGGCTGCTCTTGCAGAAGACCCAGCACCCACATGGTGGCTAACAGCTGTCCATAGCTCTAGTTCTTAGGGATCCAATGCCTTTTCTGTCATGTGCAGGCACTGCATGACACAAGTGCATTTACATATATGCAGGCATAACACTCATAAAATAAAAATAAAGAAAAACTGTAAAAAAAAAAGAAAATATCAAATGAGACTGAGTGTACCAAGGTGTGTGGTGAAGGGAGGAGGCCACGTGTGCAGCAGGGTCACGGTGTTCTAGGCATCACATTTTACAAAATCCCAGTTGCCTCCTTCCGTGGCCTCCCACTGCCTGTGGTTGTGCCCTCTCTTCACTTCTTACCTTTTCTAGACTGAGAACCTTATCCAAAGATAATGGTGCCTGCAGACCATGCAAACAGAAGAAAACCAAACTAAGACAAAGGGAGGCCTCTCACCAAGTTTACTCAACCTCAGTGTGGGGCTCAAAATGGCAAGATGTGCTTATAAAGTTAGGGCTCTGAGGGCAAGCCTAGGGAAAGAGCTGCTCCCTGCCCTGAGTCAGCTGAGTCTAACAAGCATGAACTGAGTCCACAGTATAGAATAGGTTCTGAGCTCAGTCCCAGAGAGAGAGAGAGAGAGATAGAGAGAGAGAGATAAAGAGATATGATAGATGGATAGATGGTAGATAAATGATAGATAGATAGATAGATAGATAGATAGATAGATAGATAGATAGATAGATGATAGCTGAGTCTGTCAGAGTGGAATAGAAGACAAAGGCCTCAAATAGAAAACTATGATTCAGCATGGTAAATCTGCTCTCGAAGTAGTCAAGGAAGGCTTTCTAGAATGACCAATGCCTAAACTGAACTTACAGAACACAGAAAAGTTGGATGAGGGACAGTGAGCAGTTGAAAGGAAGGATGAGATCACCAAGCACTGAAAGCACTGGGCATGGATTGTTGAAGTACCCAGCATGCTCTGGGGAGGAGGTGCACAGGACGTGTCCAAGGAAGATACACTGGGAGATGCAGTCAGCAGCCACTGTCCCTCCAGCTGGTGCGGACACACGGATTTATGGAAGCTATGCAGACAAAGAGCTCATTCTCTGGTCTCGGTCAGAGGGCGAGTGGAGTTCGGCTGAAGCAGGAGAGGAAACTAAGACAGATCAGACTGCCTAGGCTGTGAGCAGCAAAGAGCTGGATTGGGAGGAGGCACAGGGGACCAGAGACCAAGGAGAGAACTTCCAGCCATGTTTAATCTACAGGGGATATGTGGGTGACTGTGAATCACTTGGGGGGTGTGCACCAAGCAACCTCACACTGGATGGGGGTGTGCACCAAGCAACCTCACACTGGATGGGGGTGTGCACCAAGCAACCTCACACTGGATGGGGGTGTGCACCAAGCAACCTCACACTGGATGGGGGGTGTACACCAAGCAACCTCACACTGGATGGGGGTGTGCACCAAGCAACCTTACAGTGGATGAGTGTGTGCACTAAGCAACCTCACACTGGATGGGGGTGTGCACCAAGCAACCTCACACTGGATGGGGGTGTGCACCAAGCAACCTCACACTGGATGGGTGTGTGCACCAAGCAACCTCACACTGGATGGGGGGTGTGCACCAAGCAACCTCACACTGGATGGGGGTGTGCACCAAGCAACCTCACACTGGATGGGTGTGTGCACCAAGCAACCTCACACTGGATGGGGGGTGTGCACCAAGCAACCTCACACTGGATGGGGGGGTGCTCCAAGCAACCTCACACTGGATGGGGGTGTGCACCAAACAACCTCACACTGGATGGGGGTGTGCACCAAGCAACCTCACACTGGATGGTGCAGCTTCCTCGGGAGCCTGGCAGAGGCAGGTACCAGGAGAAAGGACAACCAGCAGGACACCCTGTGGATTAGCACCTTGTGGAACCTCTGAATCCCAGGAGAAGGCATTGGAAATGAAGGGGAAGAAAATTAAGGCTTTGGTGGTTTTCATAAAATACTCATGACCCCAATTTCCTTACAAAATGCGATATGATTCAAAAGATGAAAGGCTGGAAAACCACAAAGAGGGAGAAACAGAGACAGACCTAGACTCGCATACCGAGTTGAATGAAGCAAGTGCAGGAAAGAGTCCCCTTCATCCTCTTCCCAGCTGCCTTTGCTGGAGCCGCCTCAAACCCAGGTACTCCAGAGAAAAGGAGCAAATTAGTACATGTGTAGACACAAATTCAGACTGTCCTCCTCATGTGGTAATCAACCCCTCCAGCTTTGGGGTGGCCCTGAGGAGACCCACCTCACCCATCCCATCCGCACCCTCATCTTCGAGGCTTCCCCACAGCCTCCAGCTCCTCCAGCTTCTTGATACTGGGAAAGTCCTGTCAAGTGGCTTTAACAGATCACTAGCATATTAGCCGTCACCCCCTAGAGTGTGATGGATTTAGGACATAAAGAATAAATAATTAGGATCCATCTCAATCTTCATGTTTCTAAATTGTCAAACCCAGGCAAAGAGCTGAGGTTCTCCCATCTTCAAAAGCATGTCCTTCCCCTGGGTCACCCCAACAACCTCAAGAAGGGGCATTTTCTTCCTCCTTTCTTCCTGTTTCTTTTTGCCCAGGTATCATATAAATTCCTGGGTTATTCTTCTTTTCCACAGTATTTTGGTCCTTGTTCAGCAGTCAGCTAGGAATGAATTCCTGTGGAAGGGACAGGTGCAAAAAAGTTGGAAGCAAGATCTGTTCCCATAGGGAAGCAAGTGAAACAGCAGATTCATTCGTTCTCAGGAAGACAGACTTCACTGTTTTCACAACTTGAGTCTACATAAATTTACCTGGAAAGGTTTCTAAAGCATATTACTTCGTTTAAATTGTTTTTCAAAGCCAATTTTTATTGAACCTTTGTGCATTTCTTCATTTAAATTTTTACATATATTTCCTTTTTATTTGCACAGTGCTGGGATCAAGCTAGCAGCTTTGCACACGCTGGGCAAGCTGTCCGCCAGTGCACTGAGCCACATCCCTACACCATATTGTCACAGTCCTCACAATAAAATAAACAAAACAACAAAATATTGTATGAACTCATTAATACAAAACAAAACTACACAGAAACAAAAGCATACCTCTAAGTGCATGTGGGCATAACACTATAAATGCATAGACAGAGCTCTCTGAGAATGCCTACCAAATGGAATAGGAGTCACCACCCTGAGCAAGGCACTAGGGTTAGGTGAGGGTTAATGGGAGACTGCCACTCTATCTTTACAAATAAGAGAGTATCTACATATTGTTATTTTATTAAAAGTAAACCTAAAACCTGAAGTTCTTTTTTTTTTTTTTTTTGGTCTTTTTTTGAGACAGGGTCTCCCTGTAGCTCTGGCTGTCCTGGAACTCACTCTGTAGACCAGGCTGGCCTCGAACTCACAGAGATCCGCGTGCCTCTGCCTCCCAAGTGCTAGGATTAAAGGCATGCACCACCACGCCCGGCATTTATTTCTGTATATGTATCAATGTACTGTCTGCATGCAAGTTTGTGCACCCATGTCATGCAATGCCGCGGAGGTCAGACGAGGGTGTCAGATTCCCCTGGAACTGGAGTTCTCCTGGAATTGGAGTTTCAGACGGTTCTTGGCTACCATGTGGGTGCTGGGGATCGAACCCGGGTCCTCTGTAAGAGCGGTCGGCGCTCTTAACCGCTAGGCCATCTATCCAGCCCCCAAACCTGAAGTTCTTCTACGAGCTGTTTTTCATCATGTAAAACTTGGCTTTAATGAGTTAAATAGAACCAGGAAGACAGTTGAACTATTTCCCACTTCAGAAAGCATTTGTTTATCCTTTTTATTTTAAATTAGGGCCACTCCTGCACCATCCCCTCCCCTCCCACCCACAGCTTCAACTATCACCTCTATGGATGACTCCCAAATGACTCTTTCCAGAAACAGCCTCTCCCTTGCACCACAGCCCTGGCTTTCCAACTTCCTGCGGCTCTGGGTCAAGAGAGCCAGCATAAAGCCAGAGCTCTCCTCTCCTCTCCTCTCTCACTCTGCTCTTCCACCTAACTTCTTCCTGCCTGTTAACTGGCACCTTTCCCCTCCAGGAACCCAAGAAGGACACTCTTTAGTCTCTGACCCTTGTTTTAATCCATGTCCTCTTCTGAAACCATCCGGTGATTTTTCTAAAGCTTCTCCCCTATTGTTCACTCTCTTCTGTTGCTGCTGACCCCACCCCAGGACACGTCCTTCTTACACCAGAACAGATTTCCTAAGCTTTTACATTTAGGAGCTCTTTTTCCCTAAGAAATCTTCATGTAATCTCAGGTATATATGAATGTAAAACAGGTATACAAATCAATTAGAGCAATTCTTTGGTATACAAACAATTTTATCATGTATTAAAGATGAAACCAAATTTGCACACTAATGAGAAAGGCCTCCACGTTTATTTTTGCACAAAGAATTCAATGTTGTCTGAGAATTTGATACTGCAGGACATAGAGCATCCTCAGCACTTGTCAGAGTTTATCTGTCTTCTGATTTTATAATCATTACTACTAAGACTGTCACTTCAAATACGTGTATAGCACAAAATGGCAGAAGTATGTTTAGGGCCATTTCTGAAATTGTTGGAAATTCTGTCCTGATCTCAAGGCAAAATTCATTTAATATTTTTAAATGAAACTCAATTCATCAACTCAAACAGCAATATCTAAAATCAAACACTGTTAAGCAATAGAATCGAAAGATAGACTAATTTGACATTTACACACTGAGGAACAACAGTAAGGAAGAAAATAGTACAACTTTTTCTTTTCTGTGATTAAACAGTAATATTCCTATAAAAGCAGTGAATTTTGTATGCACAGTAAAAACACTGTAATCCATAGCACACACAAGTCTTGAATCTGAGTTGAGGTCCTGCACCCAGCATTCACCGCTGGTGTGTGGTGTGAAAATGCACATGTTGTATCCAAGGCTGTGGTAACACAGGTGAACACTACCAGAAACATCTCAGATTCATTGTGAATCTGATTTTGAATTAATTGTCCATTGCTGAGTGGTCATAAACCTTTAATTGTAGCCACATTTCTGACAATCCGCACATTCAGTTACACAGGGTCACAGTTTGTAGTTTAAGAAGCTGTAGACCAGAAAAACAACCTTGAAGTGGTCTCCTTCCTCTTGACTGCTTTGATCTACCTACTAAATGCTTAATTGGATGAAGAACCACAGTTCCAGCCCACTGAGGCCATGTCAAATCTCCATTCTACTGCATATTTTGTTAGCTATCTCTCCAGCTTTGAGTCACATTTGGGAAACACGTTTTTATGCCTTGTCCAAGTTTCTGATTAAAATGTTACAGGGAGCCAAGAACAAGGTTCTGGATACAGGCAACCTGCAGCTTTTCACTAGAGGAGAGAAAATGACAAAGGGGGAGGGGCAGTGTAGATGCTATGGCCTGAATGAGAAATGTTCCCTGCATTCAGTACAGGAATACTTGGTTCCCTTGTTGGTGGCACTGGGAAGGCTATGGAGCCTTTAGGCAGCAGAGCCTTATGGGTGGAAGTAAAGACTGGGGCTGGAAAGTGCTAAGGCTTGATATTCCAATGTACCACTTCCTCTCTCCCTCCCTCTTCTTTCCCACCCCCTCCTGTTTCCTGCATGCACATGAAATGCAATCTCTCTGCTTCCTGACTGCCAGCACAGCCTCAGCTCCTTCTGCTGGGCTTCTCCCACCACCACGATGGACTGCTCAGAAACTGTGCACTAAAATAAACCCATTTCTCCCCCAAATTGTTTCTTGTCAGAGTATTCTAACACAGCCATAGAAAAGTAATCAGTATAGGTGCTTATTTATTTTTACCTTACAACAACCCCTAGTAAGAGGTTTTATTATTCCAATTTTAGAGATTTTTTTTAATTTTAGAGATTTTGAAACAGGTTAAGAGTTGCTAAATTTTGAAAAGTCTTAAAGCTATGAAGTGGTGGGGTTTTCAGTTAAACCCATCTGCTGATTTCAGAACTCACACTTTTTATGTCTGAACCCTTTCACAGATACCTGCCTTGTAAAAGATTTTCAAACATTTATTTCCCAATTTGTACTGATGAACTGCCACATCCCAGGGCTGGTCCTAGTTTTGTACTAATAGACCACACCATGTGTTAAACAGCAGAGTAGATTTCAGGTATACTATCTCATTTAATCCTCACCACAACCCTATAAGGTAGGCATTACAATTATGTCCACTTTACGCATTCAGAAACTGCCACAGAGCGATTTAAACTAGTTTAATTTGTAAATTAGGAGGTATCTAAAAATATTTTTTAAATGGATTCATCAGGGCTAGTAAATGGCAAAACTAGATCAGATCCACACCTGACTGACTAGAGAGAGATGCTTAGAAATTTCCATTTGTGGGCTGGAGAGATGGCCTAGATGTTAAGAGCACTGACTGCTCTTGCAGAGGACCCAGGTTCAATCCCCAGCACCCACATAGTGGCTGAGAACCATCTGTAACTCCAATTCCAGGAGAACTCCAGTTCCAGGGGAATCCAAGACCCTCTTCTGACCGCAGCATTGCACGATACAGGTGCACAAACCTACATGCAGACAGTACATTCATATAAATAAATAAATAAATAAATAAATAAATAAATAAATAAATAAATTTTTAAAAGAAATTTCCATTTGTACAGTCAAGCAACAGATTTTTTTTAATTTTTTTAACTTTATTATTTTTGTATGTGTATGAATGTACTGTCTGCATGTAGGTTTGTGCACCCATGTCATGCAGTGCTGCGGAGGTCAGAAGAGGGTGTCGGATTCCCCTGGAACTGGAGTTACAGACGGTTCTCAGCCGCCATGTGGGTGCTGGGGATTGAACCCGGGTCCTCTGCAAGATCGGTCGGTGCTCTTAATCACTAGGCCATCTCTCCAGCCCCAAGCAACACAGATTTATTAAGTACTATGTTTCAGGCTCCATCTTGTGCAAGCACTGAGGAAAACAGACTGAACAACGGACAGAAATCCCTGCCTTGTCTTCCCAGAGCATACACTCTACAGGCAAAGACAAACACTGAGACAGAAGGCAGCAGGATGTAGTGAGGACTCAGAGGCTTCAGTGCTAAGAAACCAAAGCCGCCTTGGTGGAAATGAGGGTCCAGTCTCAGCAAATGAGTTGATGAAGGCTACCTTCGTTACAGTGGAGAGGACGGGAGAAGGTTTGGGGAAGGCTGAGCCTGGTTTGGGATATAAGTTCTAGGGAGATCCCCAGCAGGCAGCTGGATCCAATCTCTGGAGCCCAGGATTAAGGCAGGGGCTTTAAAGAAATTTAACTCTGCTCTTGGAGTTGAGGAACTCTAACCCACATATGTAGGGTAAACAATAAAAGAAAACTTCAAAGGTCACCTTGCCCACCTGGCCCACAAATACTCCCTTTTGAACAAGCTTCTTAAGGGTCATCCAGCCTCTTCCCCATCAAGCCACACCCTGCCTCCTGTGCACCCTATGTTCTTCATCAGAAAACCCCAGAATGGAGCTCTCTCTCCATTTAATACCTGTCCAAAACCAACATTTTTGGCAAGGACACTGAAATTTTCAGGTGTTTGTACCCTGATTCCCTAACTAGGTGGAAAGAGGACTGAAGGCAAATCCTGCATATAGAATTAAAAATTCAGGGCTGAAGAGATAGCCTAGCGGTTAAGAGCACTGACTGCTCTTGCAGAGGACCCGGGTTCAATCCCCAGCACCCACATGGCGGCTAAGAACCATCTTTAACTCCAGTTCCAGGGGAATTTGAGACCCTCTTCTGACCTCCGCTGCATTGCGCGACACGGATGCACAAACCTACATGCAGACAGTACATTCATACACATACAAAAATAAATAAAATTTAAAAAAAGAATTAAAAATTCAGTAAGCATCCTCATTACAGAACCAATCAAGACAGTCTACTTCAAAGAGTAAAATAGAGTATTTGTGGGAAACTAGTTACTCTAGATAAATGTGAACGGTTTCCTCAATTCCGCAGCTTCCGCAGTGTCGAACAGCCTGGGCATTCACCCAAGGTGTCTTTTGAACCTTCACACTAAAGAAAACTGGTCACAAGGTGAGCTGAGCAGTCCCTGTCTCTCCTAGGGCATTCTAGCTTTATTTACTGGAATGTGCTATTTCTATCTCATTAACCATTAGATTCAGAATTCTTCAAATTGAAAAGAAATGTCTGCAGGAAAAAAAATTGATAGTGGAAATGCTTATGAAAGAAAATAGCAAGTAGCACTCTCAAAAAAGTCTTTCAAAAAATTGTTATAGAGATTGAGTCAAGGCCCTTTGGCAAAACATCACCAAAGCTTACAGCCTACAAATGACTCCTCCCTTTCAATGCTTTGTACTATCCTTCCTAAGCAAAATTACCTGAAGTACGCAGAAAGACACAGCAACATCTTGCTTTATTAAGATACTGTTATGTGGGGTGGGAGAGATGGCTCAGCAGTTAGGAACACTGGCTGCTCTTACAGAGGACGTGGGCTTGGTTCCCAGCACCCACATGGCAGCTAAGAACCGTCCATAACTCCAGTTCCAGGGGATCTGACACTCTCTTCTGGTCTCTTCAGGCATTGCACGGCACAGGGGCACTTACACACTCACACACATAAAATAAAAATAATAAAATATTTTTAAAACAAATTGTTATGTGCGTTCGTGGCTCAGGTATGCTCAGGTGGGTAGCAGCTGCGAGATCGTGCTGACCATCAGTTGACAGAGTATATCAGCTGGCATAGTCTACTAGTGCCTGAGTGGAGGAGGGAGGTGAAATACCACTGAATGGATGAAGGCTGAACAAATGAGAGTGTTTTCCTGTCACACTGAAAGAAATAAAGAGAAGAGGCTGCACATGAGCAGCCAGAATGTGAAGGCAGAGGTGAGAGGAACCCACTCCTCACAGGTACAATTCAGTCTCCTCAGCCACTCTACACAGACACCCAGACAGCGGAGCAGTTACATTTTAGGGTCAGTTTCTGGGACCTATAGTTGCTGTCGTTCATTTTTTTATTTTTTGGACTTTTCGAGACAGGGTCTCCCTGTAGCCCCAGCTGTCCTGGAACTCACTCTGTAGACCAGACTGGCCTTGAACTCACAAAGATCCGCCTGCCTCTGCCTCCCAAGTGCTAGGATTAAAGACGTGTGCCACCACGCCCGGCTTCATTTTTTTTTTTAAAGATTCATAATTACTTTCTCTTTTCTATATGCTTTGGGAACATAATTACTTTCTCTTTTCTATATGCTAAGTTAATTTAAAAAAAAAACTTCTGACTTAAACTAAAACTTGACAGTGAATTTGATTCTAAGGTAACTGTGGCCAGTGCTGTCTCTAGGCTGCCGTCCTGCTCGTCCGTGCTCTTCACTCCAGCAAAGGAGGAACAAGTTCCATTCCTCAAGTATAATGTTAATCCATGTCTCAAGGAAGGTGCTTAAGCAGTTATCAATAAGGTTCTGATCGTGAAGATCACAAAAAGTTTTGTTTGTTCTAAAAACAAAGAAACATCCCATTTTTATCTCACAGGAAAACAAATTTAGAGGTTACACTCAATTAGTCAAAACTTAAACAGTACAAGAGCTGCAGTTAGCTGAGCCAGGGCGTGCACCTCCTGTTCTGCCTCCTCCCACAGAGAGAGTGGCCCCAGTTCATGACCACATCTAAAGCTGCCCGGCACTCTTAGAAAAGCACCAGAGAGCAACTGGAATTCAACCTATGCACACTTGGGAGCCCTGGGCTAATTTTAATTCTGACTTATGATGACCATGGCTCAAATAGGGCTATTTTTATTTAAATTCTAAATAAAATCTAAATGGATTATAGATTAATATCTCTATATTAGAGACAAATCATAAGGAACTGCCACGAGTGGGCTACAATCAGAGCTGGCCCGGGAGAACTCGTTAACATGATGAAGCACAGCAGCAGGTCAAATGGAAACATGCCTGTACTTTTTTGGAATCTGATTAAATTCAACTCTTTAAAACATTTTTCATATATTATTTTTTATGTGTATAAGTACGTTGCCATGTTGTGCAGTGCCCGAGGATGTCACAAGAAGGCGATAGATTCCTCTGGAACTGGAGTTACAGATGATTGTGAGCTGCCATGTGGGTGCTTGGAATCCAACGCAGGTCCTCTGCAAGAGCAGCTTCTGCTCTTAACCACTGTTTTGTTTGTTTTGTTTGTCTGTTTGTCTGTCTGTTTGTTTGTTTTTCATCTTCTTGAGACGGGGTCTCCCTGTAGCCCCAGCTGATCTGGAACTCACTATGTAGACCAGGCTGGCCTTGAACTCACAGAGATCCACTTGCCTCTGCCTCCTGAGTGCTGGAATTAAAGGCATGTGCCGCAACTCTCATTTTTTAAATCAAGACTATGATACTTTCTCAATGTAACTTAAAAACTATTTTAAGCCAGAAGCCAATTACCATACTTATTAGCAAATACAAACAACATTTACCTTAAACTTGGGACTAATGATTCATTATTATTCATTATTATTATCTTGAAGTCTCCTTAAAATAATAAAATAATAAAAAAAGAGAAATAATCATTTTTGGGTAACATACTTCTTTGCTTACAAAGCTGAGGACAGTGTACTAAAAAAATTAAGTTGATTGAGTAAAATATACTAATACATTTCAAGAACATATGTTAGGAGCAGGACATATTGGGGACATGGGGGAGTTGAAGGAAGAAAATAGGGGTTAGATATGATCATATTTTATTGAATGCATTATGAAATTCTTAAGAATAAAGAAAATTATAATAAAAGAGTTAAAAAATAACATTTCAGGAAAAGAGTAAGAAAGATAAGATTTATGTGAAGAATTCTATAAACCCCAACTGACAGATACAGAAACATTTGAGTAAGAAACACCACGATGGGAGACCCAAGGGTCAGAAGCTCTGAACAGGTGTATGTTTATTATAATTCCAACCAGAATTTCAACAGATTTCTAAGACGTTTTACAACTGTCACAAAGTTTAATTTGCAAGGATAAACAAGGATAAATAAGGAAAGTTTGAGTAAGTAGAAAGAAGAGAATTTTGCTTGTGAGATATCAACACATATCACAAGACCAGTGAAAAGCTTGCTCACGAATGAAAGCACAAATACCCTGGAGCGAGACTGACTTTACCATGTACAGTATGTGGTTAGGAACCATCTAGGGTTAGCCAATACAAGATACAGGAAAATTATTAGCTGAGTATTTTATTATTTTATTTTGTGTGTGTATGCATTGTACCTGTTTGTGGACTCATGTGTGTTTGCAGGTATGCACGCATGTGTGTGCACATACATGTGGACACCAGAGGTCAACCTTGGGTTTCTTTTCTCAGGAGCTGTCCATCTTGGTTTTGGCATAGGGTCTCTCACTGGCCACAACTTGCCAAATAGGCCAGGTGGGTGACCAGTGAGCCCTGGGGCCCTCATGTCTTGACCTCCCAAGTACTGGGGTTACAAGTATGCACCACCATGCCTGGCTTCATTTCTAAAAATTATTTTGATTATTTATTTTTTTTTATGTGTATGAGTATTATGCCTGCATGTGTTTAAGTGTCCCAGAGTCGTGCAGTGCCTGTAGAGGACAGAAGAGGGCAGTGTATCCCCCCAGAATTGGAGTTACAGATGGTTGTTAGCTGCCATATGGGTGCTGGGATTTGCATGCAGACAAAGCAGTCATACATATAAAAGGAAATAAACAAATTAAATCTTAAAAAGTAAGGGCCAGCAAAAAGTAAATAAACAAATTATATACATATGTATATATATGTATACACACACACACACACACACACACACACACACACATATATATTTTTTTTTGTCTTTTCGAGACAGGGTCTCCCTGTAGCCCCAGCTGTCCTGGAACTCACGTCGTAGACCAGACTGGCCTTGAACTCACAAAGATCGGCCTGCCTCTGCCTCCCAAGTGCTAGGATTAAAGGTGTGCACCACCACACCAGGCTGAGCCAGTATACATTTAACTCCACCTACTATCTCTAGGTAGACCAGGCTGGCCTTAAACTTTTTCCTACTCTTAAACACAGTTATATCTACATGAAAGGCAGTTTTAGACTCTTTACCCTGAACTATTTAAAAATATTCTTTTTTTAATTTTTCTTTTTTTTAATTTTTTTTATTATTAATTTTATTTCTTTCTGTATGTGTATGAATGTACTGTCTGCATGCAAGTTTGTGCACCCGCGTCGTGCAATGCCGCAGAGGTCAGAAGAGGCTGTCACATTCCCCTGG
>VZQC01011003.1:2296388-2313788 GCA_009823505.1 Rhizomys pruinosus | reverse complement strand
ACTCTCTCTCTCTCTCTCTCTCTCTCTCTCTCTCTCTCTCTCTCTATATATATATATATATATATACACACACACACAAACATATGCACACATGTATGTAGGTATTTTAAGAAGCTTCTGTAGTAGTAATAGGTTTTCATATGACTTTTCCAAAAGTTTTAGTTATCCTTCCCCTTACTCCCTCCTCTACCCTGCCCTCCCATTTGCTACTGCATTTAACCCTTCCTATTATTTCCTGTTCCCCCTTTATATCACTGCACTCTGTCTCCCCTCCCATGAATGCCCCTCCCGTTAGCTCCTTATCAGTTTCCTTACCTCTATGGATTTTCTAATTGAAACAAATGTATCTACAGATTTGAAGCTAGCATCCACTTAAGAAAGAAAAAGTGACATTTGTCTTTCTGGGTCTAGGTCAACTCACTCTGTGTGATTGCTTTCAGTTCCATCCACTTATCTTCATATTTCATAATTTTCTTAACTGAATAGTCCACTGTGTAAATATACCATACTTTCATTATCCATTCATCTAGGTTGTTTCCATTTTCTGGTTATTGTAAATACAGCAGAAATGAACATGGATGAACAAGTATCTCTATAGTAGGATATAGAGTCCTTTGGGTATATTCTCAAGAGTGGTGTGGCTGGACCATGCGGTAGATCTATTTTCAGCTTTTTAGGGAGACTCTACACTGATTTTTCACAGTGGCTACAAAAGTTGTTACTCAAATCAACAGTGAATGAGTGTTCCCCTTTCCCCACTTCTTTGCCAGCACTTGTCATTGGTTTGTTTGGATCTTAGCCATTCTGACTGGGGTAACATGAAATCTCAAAATAGTTTTAATTTGCATTTCCCTGATGGCTAAAAATATTAAACATTTAGAAAAAAATATTCCTGAGCCACTTGCATTTTATCATTTGAAATTTTTCTTTTTGGCTCCTTGCCCCAATTTTTAATCGGGTTAGGGCTTTTTTGTTGTGCATTTGTTTGTTTTGATGTTTGAACTAATTATCTCGCTTGTAGGACTTTGAATTAAAGACAGAATTAGAAGCCACATGGACCTTGTGTTCCTAATTCCTCACAAGGCTGAGACAGGATTTCCCGAACACAGGAATATAGGATTCGGAAACTTAGCAAAATCCACTCACAAAATAAAAAGAGACAGACAATAGCACTTTTGAGGTCAACCTGGGTTATAGGGCATGACTCTATCCCAAAAGGAACTAAAAGGCTGGGTATGCAGTTCAGCGATAGGGAGCATGCTAGCATGAGAGGCCTGAGTTCAAAGGCAAGAATGGGAAGTGAAAGTAAACCCTGAACTCTGCCAAGGTTTGAAACCATTTAATCAATTTGGAACTCACTCCACAGTAAAATGTGGAGTAAGGAATTCTGCATCTAAAATTTTGTCTGATACATTTATAGGATTATCACAATATATATTGGGAAGCAAAAGTTCCAGTTCCGCCTCTGCTCACCTAGGAGACAATGAACAAACCATCAAGTCTCTCAGGAGACTGTTTCTCTCAATTCTCAAAGAAAGAGGACAGAACTTGGATGTCTCTCCTTTTCAATCTTGTCTAATTATTGGATGGCATAGCATAGAGTCAAAAATCAGTAAATCATAAGCATGCATAAATGTCTGCATTAATAAAGGATAAAATAATGGGGTTGGGGAGATAGCTCAGTCAGTAAAGTGTGTGCTGTGCAAGCGCGAGAACCTAACTTTGATCACTGGCACCCAGGAAGAAAGTCAAGGCAATGGTATATGCTTGTAATCCCAGAGCTGAGAGACGGAGACGGACAGATCCCCAGAGCTTGATGGCCAGCCAGCCATCAAGTGAGCTTCAGTTTCAGTAAGAAACACTGCCTCAAAAAGGAAGGTAGAGAGGAACTGAAGAAGGCACTCAGTATCAACCTCTGGCCTTTACAAGTACATGCATGACATGTGTGCATACACGCCTCCCACATGCACACATACAAACACGTATGCACATATAAGATAGAATTTTAGTTGTTAAAATGGTATTTGTATTGAAGACCTTTGTTAGCTCCTAAACAGGTGGCATACTTTAAGACTTGACTCCTGAGATAGTTCTTTAGAAATGCACAGCAGAGCTAGAAATGAGCACACTCTCCCATCCTCTGTGACTAACTTGATCCGGGATTGCCTGCCTGTGATGTGGACAGTCTTCACCTGTTGTCAGCCATCCCATGACTGGTGTTAGAGACCCAGACATTCCCAGTCGGCCTACGTGTAAGGGCCACCACCAGGGAACATACAAGGTTGCCAGACCACTGCTTCCTTAACCACCAGAGATGCATCACCAGACTTTTCTGCAAATCTACGTAGCTTTGCAAGCAACTTCCAGGGCCTCAAGCATGCTAGACAAGTACTCTGTACCTGAGCTACATCCCTAGCCCTTAGATTCAAAGCACATTTCTTTTCAACTACCTCCAGCTTTACCAACACCTACCACTGTGAATTTTATTTATTTATTTTTAAAGCTGGGCGTGGTGGCGCACGCCTTTATGGTTTTTTTTTTTTTAATTTCTGTATGTGTATGAATGTACTGTCTGCATGCAGGTCTGTGCACCCGTGTCGTGCAATGCTGCGGAGGTCAGAAGAGGGTGTCGGATTCCCCTGGAACTGGAGTTCTCCTGGAATTGGAGTTACAGACAGTTCTTAGCCGCCATGTGGGTGCTGGGGATCGAACCTGGGTCCTCTGTAAGAACAGTCTGTGCTCTTAACCGCTAGGCCATCTCTCCAGCCACTTATTTATTTATTCATTCATTCATTCATTCATTCATTCATTCATTCATTCAGTTAGTTAGTTAGTTTTGGTTTTTCAACACAGGGTCTCCCTGTAGCCCCAGCTGTCCTGGAACTCACTCTGTAGACCAGGCTAGCCTTGAACTCACAGAGATCCACCTGCCTCTGCCTCCCGAGTGCTAGGATTAAACCACTGTGAATTTTAAAATCATGCCCAAGCCACAACTGAAGGAGAAACCTCAAACCGGGTAGAGCAGGCAGAGTCAGAAACAAACTGGTCTGCCGAACAGCTGGAAGTCAATCAGCTCAGACCTCAGCAGTTGACAAATAGCTCGAGCTCTGCCCTGTCATCCCAATTCATTCTGCCTTTGGGGTGAAGGAGTGGAGATAAAACTTCATGCCAGCCAGGCGTGGTGGCGCACGCCTTTAATCCTAGCACTTGGGAGGCAGAGGCAGGCGGATCTTTGTGAGTTCAAGGCCAGCCTGGTCTACAGAATGAGTTCCAGGACAGCTGGGACTACAGGGAAACCCTGTCTTGAAAAGACCCCCCCCCCAAAAAAAAAAAAAAACTTCATGCCAAAAGGGTTTAAACTTCTGTGGGTATTATCCACCTCCCAGAGAGCAACAGAAGAGGCTAATGGAGAACACTTCAATGCTTCCAGGCAAATATTTCACAGGTGAAAATATGTTCATCAGTGAAATCTGAGTTCCAGTTATGTAGAACAACAAACGAATCGAAACTTTCTTTAGAAATGACAGTAACTTGAACCAACTCCAGTGATATCCAAATTAAACCATGTTATATGATATTTTAATCCCAGGCGTGTATAGCTTGTACTTGGTCACATGTGTTTTTCCCAAATGATTTTCTTTCCATTCCCTGGATTTTCCACACTCAGTAATATTATATAGTTTAAACTTACAATGAAGTCATCAAATCAGAGTCTCTCCTTGCTTCTGCCTCTTCTTTAATCCTGGACACAGCAACCTTGCTGTTTTATTATTATAATGTAGTTAGCTTTTCCTACAGAGAAATAAAAATACAAAATTGCCAGCTGACTTCTGGCTGTGAGTAGGCCTCCAGTCAGCCTCTCTGAAGGAGACCGCTCACATTTCTTAGAGGCTACAGCCTAGCCACAGCAATGCCACCATCAAGCAAAGAGAAAAACGGGTTTTGGTCAGACGGATAATGAATTTGGCTGATACCGACCGGCCAGTGCTGTGGAGACGAGCAACTCACTGCTGCCGGCCTTGTGTTTGCCCCAGTACCTCGTTCTATTCCTGTGCTCCTTGCCTCATGGACAGGGAAGAGGGAGGAAACGGAGTCTTTTAGGTTTCTGTTTTCAAAACTTGCATGTTAAAGCTAGAGGGCGGGATACTATATTCCAAAGCTGAAGCAGAAGTCAAGGGGGAGACAGGTCTCACTCTGATCCTCACATCCCAGGCCCTGCTGGCTGGCTGGGTAGCAGGAGGGGAAAAAAATGTCTGTACTCTGAGAGCTGGAGCAACTCTGCTTCTGCGCAAATTGAGGAGACTTCAGAGAGCTCAAGCAGGCACAGCATCTGAGAAGCAGCCCAGGGTCACTGCACTCGAAGACCCCTGCAGTCAGGGACAATGGGGATCTGAGTGGCAGCCAGGCAAGGAGGGGGAACTCAAGATCCCTAGAAGTCAGGGGAAGAGAACCCCATAAAGAGAGGAAGTCAAATTATTTTTCTGCCATATTACTGGGAGACTCGATAACAATAAAAAAGATCACAGAGGCTAATATTTGTTGAATTCTTACTTAATATTAGGTGGTGTTCTAAGACATTTACATGAATTATCCAATTTAATTCTCAGAACCTACCCTATGAATACCTCTATCACCCCATCATTATGTACATAATGGCATTTAGGACACCATCTTGCAGGAGGCCACACAAATTATCAGCAGTTGACCCAGGGTATAAACAACTCCAAGCAACCTAGCTCTGCAGCCCAAACTTGCAAAATAAAATTAGAGAAAATCCAGTTTTATTTCATTCACATCTAGGTCTCTGGGCTGAAGGTTATACATATAGTGACACTTTGTGTTGCTTGCTCACTTGTTCTCTCTCTCTCTCTCTCCTCTCTTCTCTTCCTCTTTCTCTCTCTCTCTCTCTCTCTCTCTCTCTCTCTCTCTCTCTCTCTCACCAAACAGAAGCTTCCTTCCATGCAAAATGTAAGGCAGACACCCCCCACCCCCCACCCCCACACCCCCCACATCCCCACACGCCCCACACCCCCACCCCCCAACACCCCCATACCCGCCCACAATACATAAGGCAAGTAGGAACAGGGTCAGCCAAGGCTTCTTTGACCCTGCCGAGACTGCAAACTTTGGGATCACAATCTAGAAGCCCCGATCCAAAAAATTATCACTCAGAATTACATGCTTGAAAGTCAAAAGAAGCCCAGCCAGAACACCAATAATTACCAACAGAATCAAAGGAAAAGGCAGAAGCATCCC
Organism: Rhizomys pruinosus; assembly: GCA_009823505.1. NCBI lineage: Eukaryota > Metazoa > Chordata > Mammalia > Rodentia > Spalacidae > Rhizomys > Rhizomys pruinosus. Next base: position 2,308,532 of record VZQC01011003.1, on the reverse strand, counting down.
TCCCCATTGTCCGTTGTCAGAGGGCCTGAGCGACCCTGACTGATCCCAGCCCTAACACCAGGCAGCCCCAGTCTGAGAAGCAGAGGGGCCAGGGAGGTGGAATTCGGTGCTGGAGGGAGAGTGAGGAATGAGGCAAATCCAATAAACAGGCAGAGGTGGGAAGCAGAGCCAGGAGGGCGCCAGGGCCAGCGGTCTGTGGTGAGGAGGGAGGTTCAGCGGGAACAGAGGTAGGGGCAGGGCAGCCGGTCCTGCTCCCCCGTCCAGCTCCTCCGACTGCAGGCTGCCTGAGCACTGTGACATAAGAATGACAAGAGTTACCAGGACTTCCATAGCAAGTCTTTGGAAGGAAAACAGAAACAGCTACGTCGCTCTTCTCACCAAATCAAATATTGCCTTTTCCTTGCATACAGAAGCATACCGTTCAGAGGTGGAGACTTAAGGCTCTCGGAAATGCCTGGTCTGGAGTCAGTGTGAAGAACGGTGGGATTCTGGGCAGGTTTCTTAACCTGAGGCCGCCTCAGGTTCCTGTCTCCTACAATGTGCAGATGATACCAGCACCTACCTCAGAAGGTGACTAGAGATGAAACAAATTAATATACAGAAAGTACCTTGAAACAGTACCAGGGGCAAAGTTCTTGAAATAGGATGGCTTATTGTTCTCTGAATTTGGCAACTTTATTTCACTCTTAACTACTCTCCTTTTTCTGTTCAATGTTGCATTAGTTTCTTAAACTGCTGTGGCAAATGACCACAAATTTAGTGATTTAAATAATTCAGATTTGTTACTATACAGTCCTGGAGGTCAGAATTCTGCTGAGTTGGCAGAGCTGATTCTTCCAGCAGGCTCTAGGGAAAAAACCATTTTCTTGCCTTTGCTCCACCCTTCTCGCTGGGGTAGACTCCAGAGCTTCATGCATGCTACACTAGTGCTTATTGCTGAGCTCTGTCCCCAGCTGTCTGCCTGTATCCTTGACCTCTTTTCAAATCACTCAAAGTACCACCCTCTACTGACTCTGACCACCCATCTCTCTTTTTTTTAAAAAAATTTTATTTATTATTTTGTTTGTTTGAGGGTATTTCCTACATGTACATAAGTGCTTCCAGGTCATGTAACCCCATGGAGTTCAGAAGAAGGCATCAGATTGGAACTGGAGTTACAGATGGTTGTTAGCCACCATGTGGATGTTGGGAATAGAACCCAAGTCCTCTGCAAGAGCAGCCAGAGCCCTTAACTGCTGAGTCATCTCTGTAGCCCCCATCTCCTCCTTATAAGGGCTTTATGATTAAACTGAAAACACACAAAAATCCGAAATAATGTCATTTTTAAGATCCCTTAATTTAAACACATTTGCAAAGTCTGTTTCGTCATGTAAACTGGAATACTCATGGGTTACAGAGATTCACACTCAGAAATCCTTGATCTACCACATACACCTCACAAAAGTCCCAAAGTAGACTCAAAACTTGGGTAGGCCCTAGCAAAGAAACAATAATGAGTAGTCTAGTCTATGCTTAGGCTTTTGAAAATTGCTTTAGGTGAATTTTCTCACTCCTGCCTTATCACAACTCTGAGAAATTATTTTTATTATCTTACAAAATGGTTAATTGCTTGTCCAAAGTTGCAGAGCCAGGAGGAGGCAAGCGTAAGTATGCCCAGGGAGTTTGGGTTTAGAGCCATGTATTTGACCAATAGAATGTCTGGGCCCTTTCCTTTAAGCCATGATTAACTGGTAGGGAGGAGACAATGAGACCATTAAGGAGCTTCAAGACTGTTCACAGAGTTATGCCAGGTTTCTAGACTAGAGGCAGAGTCCTTCAGAGTCCATGTTTAAAGGAACACACGAATGGTAGTAGACTCAAAATATATTCTCATGTACAAAGAGAAACTTTGTATTACCCAGGAACTTCAAAGTCAGGTTTGGGAAGCACCTAGGCCTGTCCCACATGGGGACATCAGGGTGGTGCATGAAAAATCCATTCCTTTCCTAGCTTGAAAAACCATGCAATTCCAACTGACTTTCTAAAAAGAAAGAATTCACGAGTGTGAATTCCTCAAGAGACTTGCAACTGAGTCTGATGGATCCAAACCCATGAAATATGCTAGAAAGGTCCAGAACGCTGGTGGGCAAGCAAAAGAGCCCTGTGTATAGCTGAGCTTGGTTTATGCCAGGACCAAGCCATCTCTACCATAGCAGTTAGAAATATGTAGGCAAGCTTCTATGTGACATGGGTTTCAACATAGCCCAATGGTGTCACTAGAATCCACAATGAATGACCTCTTTTCTTCCCTAGTTCCCACACAACCAATGGCTGCAAACCAAGTTTGATTGACACAAGGAGAGGGGCAAGCTAAACAATTGCTAGGCATGCCTGTCGTGGTGGCTTAAGTAGTCAAAGCTTTCAAACCTCAACCACGAAACAATTTAGCCAGAGTCTTATCTGCAACTTCCCAGTGAGGTGAGTTAAAGCTACTGAGTTTCACCCAGTCATTTGTATAGATCTTGAGCCCAGAGTGAGATCCAGGAGAGTACAGTGATCAAGAGAAGGGATTCTGAAGCCAGTCTGTTTGACCAAGTCTGGACTCAGGCACTTTCTTGCCATGACCTCATACAAGCTAATCTTCCAGTGCCTCTGTTTTTCCATCTTCAAAATGGACATAATAATGGAAGTACACATTCCTCATCAGAAACCAAGAAACCATCTATGATATAGGAGAAACAGAAGTCTTTTGGGTTGTGTGAGTATCAGGAATATATTGCAGTTGCATACAAGTGTCCTCCAACCAGTGAGCTAGGGACACCTCCTTCCCAAGCTTGGCTGCACCTGATTGCCTCACAAAACTTGTTGATTGTTGACCATCCCCTAGAAATGAGGGGTAGGAGAGTCAGTTATGCTGCCCAACCAAACAGTTGGCCCTAGTTGCACATGGGGAGGGACTAAGAGGATAAGTGGAGGAAGCTGGAGAGAGGCTCTCTCTCTCTCTCTCTCTCTCTCTCTCTCTCTCTCTCTCTCTCTCTCTCCATATATATATATAAAGGATGCTGGAAAGTTAGAATCCAGGCAGGGATGGAGAATTTCCAGAGTGGCCTTGCAGGAGGAGAGTGCCCCACTGCTCTGTAAGTAAGCCCAAATGACCTCACTGATTATCCAAACTGTAGTTTGGAGGAATTAGATCTCAGTTTGTCATAACGACTTAGGGAGGAGGGGGCTGGACTTCATTTTTGCCTTCTCAGAAGAAAATTTAGCAAGGTGTGCCAAACATTAAACATTGTCTCCAACGAGATCTTCAGTGTATCACATGTCCACCATGTCCGATGTAAAATCTAAGAACAATTGTCACCAAATAAAAGGCTGTCACAATGTGAATTACTTCAGACCAAGTTTTGTTGCCAGATTCACAAAATCCACAGTTTTCAGATGGCTGGCATTACTATTAGTAATTACAGATCTCTAGCACTTACTGCCTAATATAAGAGTGAAATGAGTTGGCCGGGCATGGTGGCGCACGCCTTTAATCCTAGCACTTGGGAGGCAGAGGCAGGCGGATCTCTGTGAGTTCAAGGCCAGCCTGGTCTACAGAGTAAGTTCCAGGACAGCTGGGGCTACAGGGAGACCCTGTCTCAAAAAGACCAAAAAAAAAAAAAAAAAAGAGTGAAATGAGTTAATATATGTAAAGTGTTTGGAATGGTGTCTCTGTTATTTTCATCAAAATAGACTCAATAGGAGATTATAAACAGGAAACTTTAAATTTCTGATTAAATTAATTTAGAAAGCAGTTTACTTTGGAGCTTCGCTCTCTGGAACCGTTCACTCTCCAGGGCAGGACTTTCTGAGATGATGGAAATGCTTTGGCCTTACACTGTCCATTAGGCACATGTGGCTTCCAAGCACTTAAATGTGCCTCATTAATTTCATTTATTTGGACTCATTTAAACTTAGTCATAGCTAGTGGCTACCATATTGACAATACAGATGTCTGTATAGGCCTGTATTTCCAATCTGGCCTATGAAAACCTACTTATGTCATAACTCAGCTGAAGTAAAACTGAATTAACAAGCATGAATTCTAGGAAGCAAAGAGGATCACAAGATCCTGGAGAGTTATGACTTCCTTGCCAGGCCTCATAGTTGGTACATCTTTGATATCTTCTTCCTCATTTTCTATCCCCCATTCCCCAATCCACAACTCTCCTCTTCCCAACCCAATGTTAATGGGGCCACAGGCTTCTCTAAGCCCCATCTATACCTTCCTGCCCTCCTCTAGTAAAACCATGCTTATCTGCTTTCCCTCTCCTCAACCAGAGTCTGACTTGCTCAAAGCCGAAAATCTCAACTAATACCCAGGAAGAAAGCAGTTTCATCAAAAACATTAACCCTCTCAGATGCCAGTGTTTTGTTCCTTGTTTTCTGGCTTCTTCCCTGATTCTTTTTCTGAACCCAGGAATTGTGGGTTTGCTGTTGTGGGAGCCGTGGTGATGGTAGTGGTGGTTGCTCACAGCAGAAGCAGCCCCAAGCAGTTGCCCTGTGTAGTAGACTGCTTGTGGAAGCAGGGATTGCCGACACTCACATACCTGCAGAACAGCCATGCTTTGTGCAAAGGCCCCCCTCTTGCCCTCTCTCCTTAGAAAACTCTTTCACCACACCCAATGCCTTTCCTATTTCTTTCATTCATTTAGAAAGTTGTAACAAACTGCACATCAAACAAGTATAAAGCATTAAGTATAAAGCAAAGCCCAAAGAAAAAATAGAAAAATAAAACCAAAGCTGGGCATGGTGGTGCATGCCTTTGATCCTAGCACTTCGGAGGCAGAGGCAGGTAGATATTTGTGAGTTCAAGGCCAGCCTGGTCTACAGAGTGAGTTCCAGGACAGTTGGGGCTACAGAGAGACCCTGTCTCGAAAAAGCCAAAAAACAAAATAAATAAATAAATAAATAAATAAATAAATAAATAAAAGAAAAAAAATAAAAAGAAAACCAACCACCTTCATTGGAATCTAGCTTCACCCCAACCCACTTGAGGAGGAAATTTTAAATGACACAGGTCAAACTTGGAACACATCCAAGAACTTGTCTTACTAGAAGGACTGGAAAAATGTCCCTTTAGTTTAATCTCACCCCTTACCTGGTCTTGAGACATGCACGGGTCAAACACGATCAGGGGACACTCCTGGGTACAAAGAAAATTTCCCTCATGGGGCTGAAAATGAGGGGTAGTGGTAATAGTAAATACTGTGCATTTATCTAAATCCTTTTGATTATACTATCTCCTCCAAGATAGAGATTTATGTTGTACAAACTAAAGTCTTAACATTTAAGACCTGTCCACAATTATTTATAGAGAGTCTTGAAGGTGCATTGTCATGCTAAGAAAGTCACGGTAAATGTCTACAGTGGAGAAAACAAGACATCTACATAAATCCCAGTAGATAACAGAAAGGGCTCATGAGGTAAAAGGTACAGGAATCTGAGCAGAGGAGGCTGGCTGTTTCAGGCTGGGGTCTGAGGCAGGACCAGGGCAACAAGCTGAGTGTGAAGGCTGGCTAGCCTCCAGGGCGGGGGCTGAGAAGGGAAGGGTGCTTCGTAAAAGTCATGTTTGCCCACCATACCCAAGGGATAGCTACCACTTCCTGCAGGGACAACTGGGCACCTGTGCCAGCATCTGTGAACCACCTCCAGCACCTCCCAAGACAGGCTCTCAACTATCCTTGCTCCTGGCTCCAAAGTCCCTGGCCTTGGCTGTGTCTGTTTTGTGGCCCTTCTCTCACCCTGTCCGTACATGGCGGTTCCTCGGAGAAAACCAAGGAAACCCACTAATCTTGAGGCAAATTTTTCATCATGCAGATGAAATTATAAACTACGTGCAAAAAAAAACTTTCAACAAAGTCAATATTCTACTTCTCTATTCAGAGAGCTTATTATTTTAAATTACACTGGTCAATCAAATAATGATAAACAGTTTTACACTGTGCACTTAACATGGGTCACGACCAAGGGACTAGTAGATCTGGGATATTGAGAAGGACTTTAAAGAAAAGACAGAGCTATTCTCAAAGTTACCAATTAGAGTGGGACAGGGTCTGTACTATATTTCCCAGGACTCTGTACGGATAATTCTGAGAACTTTCCTTGAAATACTGTGGCTGCGTACACTCACTCACTCACTCACTCACTCACTCACCACTTTTCTCCATTCTGGCCACTTCCACACCATGCTCATAACGTGGCGGACCTTACGGGGTGACTTCCAGCCCCGCAGTCCTTCCGGGACCGCTGCCCAGGGCTGTCCTCTGTCCCCGGGAGGGAACACGAGGGTCGCCAGGTGGGAGTCAGGCTGTCCCCGGGGGCTGCTGAGCCCTCGCCGGCGCCCAGCCCACCTCTCCGGGTCCGCGGCCCAGGCAGAGCCGCCGGCTCACCTTCGATCTTCCAGCCCGGTGTGGTGTCCCCAAAGGCCGCGTCCCCGTGGGACCCGCGGTCCGCGCGCGTCTCCAGTGGCGTCCGCCGCGCGTCCGGGTGCAGAGTGCCCGCGGAGCGGATGCCCGGGCGCGCGAGCAGCGGGGCCAGTGCCCGGGAGCCCAGGGGGCGCCGCCGCCTCCCGCCGCCGCCCGCGCTCGGGGCGCAGCCCGCGCAGTCCCTCACCCGCGCCCGCCGAGCTGTGCGCGCTGCCCCGAGCCGCGCGGCCCCCGCCCTGGGCCGGGCTTTCCCAGAACTCGCCCCGGGTGAGAGGCCGCGAGCGCCGCCGCGGGCCGCCGGGCGGCCGGGGGAGCGGCTTGCGCCGGGCCCGCCCCCGACTCGGCCGCGCGGGGAAGGCGGGCGCGCGGAGCCTGCCAGCCGTCACCCCGCCCCGGCGGCCCGGCGACCCCCGCCCGGCCCCCGGCTGCGGCTCCCAGGGCCACCCCGCCCAGGCCCGGGAACGAGCCCGCGACGGCGCGGCGGGTCACCCGCTCCGGGACAGAGGGAACTCCACACACCTCGGTGGCGGGAAGTCGCCTCGCACTGCCTCCTTTCCAGGAGACCGTGGCAGGTCGACAGATCTGGAAACTGAGGCCCACAGCTGCTAAGGGGCTGGACCAAAGTTACCCCGGTTGGTGCCAGCAAGACTCAAATCCTGCGTGGTTCGTTCATTCATTTAGCCGCACTTGTTGAGCACCAGGGCCGTGCCTGCCACTCTCGCTGCTTTTGTGACCACCCGTGTCTGTGAGCTCTAAAAGAAGCGCTGTTCCGTCTCAGAAGCAAATCTGGAGATTTTCACAGCTAATCTGCCGGCTCTGCACTGAGCATCTAGGCTACTGGCCTGGGTTTTATGCCTAGTCTTCGATTGGGAGAGCCAGGGACCTGCAGAAAGACCAAGCCTCCTCCCTTTCGCGTAAATCTGGGCCTCCTCCCTCTTTACCTGCTCAGAGACCCCAGACCTTCTCCCACGTTCGATCAGAATGGATTCTTGTGGCCCACATCTCACGTCTCTTCTTCCCTTGGACCAAATCAGTCTTTCACACCATAGCCACATTATTCTTTCTCCTCTAGAACTTTAATTTATTCAGAAAACTTCAGCAGCTCTATATCACCCTCCACATCGCCGCTCCATGAATGGTGGAAGCCAACATACTCTGGCGAGTGTGACCACACAACAGCATATGTCCACCCGGCTACCTCCCCCAAATCTGTACCTGTAACTTAGCTGAGCCAGCTATTCGGAACGTGGCTGCCTCCCACACGATTTTCTACTGCTCTGTTTAGCCTTTCCTTTCAAGTCCCTCTTAAAAGCGATCTCCCCTCCGTGGAGCCTCCAGAGCACAAGAGAGGTTGAAGCAAGAATGCACAAGACAGCCAAAAAATTCTGCCCATAAGAAAAATCTGCCAGCCTGATCCCTGCACTGTTTTGCTGTTTTCTTACCGCTAGGGTTTTAATAAAAACTCACATTACTGCTTCCCTAGTTTTGGGAAGGCCTTTGCAGAAGTCTCTGGGGGAAAATTCTTTATTCATTAAGCACTCAGGATTTTAGTGTTAGATCAGTGAGACATAAACATTCATTTACTCCAGTCCAAGCCCTGGACAGGTAAGTGGGGGGGGGGCAGCAAGAAGTAGCATCCTAATAATAAAAAACGGACTTTTATTTAATATACAGCATTATAGTGTGACTTTATAGTTCATTTAATGAATCTAGTAAATACTAAATATCATCACCACTTGGTGCTCCCAAGACTTCTGGTTGGTTGTTCTTTCTTTTAAATTTAATGTGGGGATTAGATTGCTACAAACTGGTAGATGCAGAAGCAGTTAACATAATATCCAATGCTCCAGATGAGTCATTGCACTGTTAGGAACCAGGGCGAATCTAGGTCCCCTAAGCAGAAAGCTAACCAACCAAGTGTGATAATAACAGGCTCCCGCCCCTGCAAAGGGGTGCTTTTCTCAAATCTTTGCCAAGAGAGCTGGTCCAGATCAATGTTCTGCGCTCGCCCCCTCTGTAAATGCCACTGGAGGGAGCCTGGTCCCTGAGGCTGCCTCACCACTTTGGAATGTCTGAGCTAACAGTGCTTCCAGAGGGTTCATTGCTCCTCTGAACAGCACTGCCCAGACTTTCTGGAGGTTTTAATTCACTCCGAAACCTCGCCAGCAGATGCATACAAGGTGCCTTTTTTACACCCTGCTTTCTGTTCAGTGAAACATGCAGACCATCTCAGGGGCACAATGGCTCCATTCAAGAGGTTTTCAAAAGTGTACCATATAACCTCTGCGCTGTGGGTTGCTACCAGCCATTATCTGCAGGAAGAAAGACTGTCAGATAAAGCGCCTGAGAATTAGGGGAGTGCTGGACAATTTCCATGGAAAATTCAGTTCAGAAAAGCAAGTCCGTCCGCATCTCCATACACAAGGCCATTCTGCATAGTAAACAACAGCTCCAAGAAACAAGTGCGGGGAAAACTTCATTTACATCAAGCTTGTCCATGTTTGAAATTACAGAAGGCACACCATCTTTTTTGAACTTGTTAAATGGAATGGACCACTCAATAGGAAATAAATTTAAATAAGTGAAATACACTTAGACTAGGAGTCCAAGTTGTAAAATTGTTTTAAGAAACAGAACTATCTTCCCTTTTTGTCTGTCTTATTCATCCTGTAATTTGCAGGGGGGAGGGGGGTGGTCTCTGACTTCAAAGGCTGTGGCTAGGGCAGGAGGCCTTGCACATATTACAGCTGAAGGGTGGGTCCTCCGTCACATTCGACAAGCCTGCCAAGGGCTAACCTGCTTCTAAACAAATACTGAGGTTGGGGACTGAGTGGTCAGTACAGAATATTACAATGATCTGTGTTAAACACCTGCTGGAGGTGTGTCACTTAACATCCGGGGCTCTGGGAGGATGAAGAACTGAAAGTACCACCAGTCTCTTGCTTTGGGACTTATCATTTCCCCCCTTTTTAGTCACTGAATAGACTGTGCAGAGCTTCTTAGGCTAGAGAGTTCAGATAGCAAGGAGAACCCCCAACCAGGCTTTCTAGAGTGGCCTCATCTGTGACGTAGTCAGACTGCTCACTGATTTTCCCACTGGAGCCTTGGAGCTGATTTGTAACCAAGCTCATTCTTTGGTTGCTCAGCATTTGATACAAGAAACTAGTTAAAAAAAAAAACCAAAGAGGAAATAAGCAAAAGGATTTATTTCAATAGAAAACAAAAGGCCCAAACTGGTCTTTTGAAAAGATTGATGAAACAAATTCCTACATGAATGCTTACATGGGACTTCTGTTGACATTCCTAAACCCAGTCATTAATAATCGCCATCTTAAGCACAGCCCAATCTTAAACACTTCTGCTAGACAGTGATAATCCACTAATAGCAACCACCCAAGATTCACCATTGTGACACTCTTGTATTTAGTCTTTCATGAAACAATGAGCTGTGGTTTTCCTTTTTTGTTTTCTATTTAAATAATGTTTTTTGCATGTATATTTCCTCTTTGTTGCTTACTCTGCCAAACTTTGTTCTGGGTGCCAAGACAGAGCAATACACAACAATCAGCAAAGTTCCTGCCTTCATTGTGTTGCTGTTCTGGCAGGGATGTACAGACAATAGCAGAGGTAAATAAAGTGAAGCATATTGCAAATCAGAAGGGAACTGGTCTTTCAACTGGTTCTCAGATATGTTTGTTTCCCTTGCTTGCAACTAAGATGTCTGAGTTGAACAGTTCAGAAAAGAGAGAACAACTCTCAACGCATTCTCTCTCTCTCTCTCTCTCTCTCTCTCTCTCTCTCTCTCTCTCCCCTTTAAAAAAAGGGGGGGCTGGAGAGATAGGCTCAGCAGTTAAGAACATATATTGCTCTTGCAGAAGACTGAGTTTGGTTCCCAGCACCCATGTTGGGTGGCTCATAACTGCCTGAACTCCAGGGGATCTGACACCCTTTTCTGGCCTTCTCAGGCACTTCCATGCATGTGGCATAAATTCACACATGTACACATACAAAATAACTTTAAACGTAATATTTTCTTAAAAGAGAAGATATTTTCTCTCAAAAAGAGGGAATCAAATTCTTTAATAATTAATAAGATAAAGAAAATATGATAACTGAAGTTCTTAGAAATGAAAGACAGTAAGATAAAACTACATGCCAAAAAATGTTGACTGTAGCAGCATTGGAGGCAAATCATGACTTTCTAATAAATGGATTTATCAGAAAAGAAGAAAGGTTTACAATGAGTTTTATAAGCATTCAATATGGGAATCTAGTTACAGAACAACAGGGCAAATGTCAAAGAGGAAATAACACTGCAAAGAGCATTATTTAAATAGCAAACAAAAAGCAATTGGTGCAGTAGTGGTACAAATATTTTAGGATTAACTAACTACTTTCTGATTGTATTTAAGGTTATTTCACAAGATGGAGCCCATACTCGGCACTGTTATCAGGGCTAAGACCCTGTAGCCAGACATGTCACAGGCCATAGGCAGAACCTACTACTATTATTCCATTAAATGGACATAGTTTTAAACTGACTCCTAATGAATATTGTAAAACACATAGATTAATACTTCTCTCAACTCTCATGAAAGAGCTTCTTCTTATAGCAGATGCTGACTACCACAGAGGGCCACAACAGGTCAATGTGCAGAAAAGAGATGGTGGAATGCTCAGGCCTAACGAGACACTGGTATCACATCTTCTCCCAAGGCTCAGGGATCATTGCAGAAGAGAAGGAAGAGAGAGTGTAAGAGCCAGAGGTAGGAAATATGGAAACTGTGTTTCTCAGACATCACATCGTAGTTACACATATGAATCCACAGCCTTTGCATGCACATGACCTGTGCAAACCCAAGCCAGGCAAAAACCCAGCATGGAAGGGGGAGGTATGCAGGGAGTCCCAGCTCTAGCTGAGGATCTACTGGTAATTGATATAGCTGCTGGGAGATGAAGAGTCTGTTCTCTTTAAAGGTGTGATATCAGGTAGATTGACCAGGCTCCAAGGGATGGACCCTCACCCAACAAAATTTGGGGACACAAATAGATAGGCATTAAAAAATAATATGGGACATGAAGTGGGGAAAGGAGGTGGGATGGATCTGAGAGGAGATGGAGGAAGGGGTCTGAATATGACCAAAATATATAGTATATAATTCTCAAAGAATCAATAAAATATTATTAAAGAAAAAAACAAAACTTGAATTAAAAAATTAATAAGCTAATCAAACTATTAGAAAGACTAAGACTTTTTTTTGTCTTTTCGAGACAGGGTCTCCCTGTAGACCCAGCTGTCCTGGAACTCACTCTGTAGACCAGGCTGGCCTTGAACTCACAGAGATCTGCCTGCCTCTGCCTCCTGAGCACTAGGATTAAAGGCGTACGTTACCACGCCTGGCAAGACTAAGACTTTGGTTGTTTTTTTTGTTGATTATATTTTAAGGGATTCACAATATAAGAGGACAGTTGTTTTCAGATCACATTGATGTTGCTCAGTTGCCATACAATTAGGTAATTGGGGTTAGCATCCACAGATGAGGGATACCATTCATCGTTTGTTTTTCTGGGACTGTGTTTCTTCACTCAGCATGATATCTTCTAGCTTCAGCCATTTACCTGCAAAGCTCATGATATCATCTTTCTTTACCGCCACATAGAACTCCATTGTGTACCACATTTTCTCTATCCACTC
>VZQC01011003.1:2223262-2295294 GCA_009823505.1 Rhizomys pruinosus | reverse complement strand
ATATATCAAAGTACCTATCTCCTGTGGTGGGAAAATCTCTAGGATGCTTTTTCATGTCGGTGCATCCTAGAGATTTTCCCACCACAGGAGATAGGTTCTGCCTCCTTTATTAACAACTATGTTCTAATATGTATCCATGCCATTATTTACCTGTTGAGTCTTGTGCTGATGAAAATCTCATTTGCTTCCAACCTTTCTCTACTACAAAAAGGGCTGCAATGAACACCCCTTGTGTATATCACTCCCCCTACCAATGAACAACATTTCTATGGGATAGATTGCAGGAAGTCTAACTGCTTTATCAAAAGGCCTCGGGAGTTTTAAATTTGTAGACTGCTACCAAACTGACTGTGATAGGGGTTATAACAGTTTATATTTCCTCTGGTGATGTACCTTAAGCCTTGTTTTCCCTCCACTTTGCCATCAAAGCCCTTTTCAAACTTCTTGAGGCTATTCCAACAGGAATTGTTGGATTTTCCTTTGGGGGTGTGTCATTTACTCTGACATCCCGCCTCCTCTGTGGGAGCTTTACAGACCCAGATGTCCTCCCTAGGGACCTGTCCAACCTGTTTAGCTTTCAATGTATTTGGCTTTTTTTCTAGGTGTATTTAAAGGTTGTCTGAAGATAATTTTAATTGTTTTAGATGATGGTAATCATTTTCCTGAATGTCTAAAGGCCTGTTTCATTTTCATTGAAGTCTAACATACAAGAGTCAGAATGATTCTTGCAGTCTGTAGCAATATTAAAATTCTAGACCCTCTAGACAAAAATATAGAACACTAATACTATGGTCTCAGGATTGAAGAAGAGTTTGTATATGAGGCTCTTTACAAAGCTAACCAAAAGAGCATGGTGTGGCGATGCACACTTTAACTTCAATACTTGGAAAGCAGAGGCAGGAGGATCTTGATGATTTCCAAGCTAGCCTAGTCTACACAGTGAGTTCTAGGCCAGCCGGGGTGATATAATGTGACTCCTTCTCAGAAAACAAACCAAAAAGCCTAACTGAAAAGAGAAAATTGGCAGCTTTGGTTCTAATCATATGTTGTGGTTTGAATATGAAGTGACTCCAGAGGCTTATGTTGTTTCCCAGTTAGTGGCACCATTTTAGGGGGCTGAAGAATCTTTGGGAAGTAAGGCCTGCCATGGACAGATGCCACATGCAGCACTGCCTGAACAAAGAAAAACCTGACCCAGGTAGTAGCTAAAACCAGATGTGAGCCCTATCTGTTCTGAGGACATGTCCCTTCTGATTACTCCCGGAAATGTTGTCTCAGAACTCTTCTCTCATGCAAAAGATTTGCTACTTATTGAAACAGTATATCCAGCATGAAATGGGACAGGAAAATGGAACTTGTCTTATCAAAGAAGGATTTTCCCTTTCTGACCCCCTACTGACCCAGAACAGTACACACAACCACAAATGAATGTTATCAATCTAACCCTACTTTGTGTTTATGACACAAATAGGGATAATTATTGATATTTTCACAACTTACACACATAAATTATTCCGAGCTAGAGGCAAAGAAGGCTCATGAGGGGTTAAAGTTATATGTTTAGCTTATAAAAGGAGCCCAAGGTCTAATAAGCTTATTTATAATTAAGTTGAAATTGTGCTAAAGAAGCTCAAAGCATAAGATTAACTTTGGTAACAAGGTTAGGTAAGATTCCCGTTTGTAACATAAGGCATTCCCTAAAAAGCCATTTCCACAGGTGCTAGCTGGTGGAAGTAAGTCATTGGGGATGTGAACCTTTGAAGGATATAGTCCTGCCCCTTTCCCAGTTCTTCCACATGCTCTGGTTACTGGCCACTGCAGTGTGGTGGACAGCTGTCCTCCTCCTCTTCATTCTCCCACTGCCATAGATTGAGCACTCTCCCTTGCCTGCTTTGTTGTGATACACTGAAATGCTCTGAAACCACAAGTCAAAATAAATCTTTATTCTGTTAATTTGCTTCTATCAGATACTTTGGCCACAGCAACACAAAAGTAATGAATAAACCATGTAAGCTATAAAACCATGGGTAAAACAAACCAAGAAAGTAAATTAACAAAAAAAACCCAAAAACTTGGAGAAAAAAGCTACAGCATGCATGACAGAGAAGTCACTACTATCCTTCAAAGAATATCTTTGAATCAGCAGGAAAAATAGAAGGTAGAAAAATTATAGAAACCTATGAAAACACCATGCTAGTCCCCATCTTACACTCTAGAAAAAATAAGTGAGAATTTTTCCCAAGAGATAGCTTTTTGTAGCAGCTACTCAGCAAAACAAACAAATAAAACAAAAACCTTTCAAGACAGGATAAGAACAAGTGTTAAAATCAAAAAGCCAATAAGTAGAGTGTTGCTGACAGTGAATTAGAATAGCCACTTAAAGAGCATTTAGGCAACATCCAGTAATGTCCAGGATAACCTTGTACTACAAAGTCTAGTTATTTTCTATGTCTATACTCCACAGGAATTTTTAGAATTCTAGAAATTTCTATAGGAATTTCACATGCTTAGTGAGATACCATGAGTTCTTTTCAGTTTGCTTAGTAATTTCCCAAACAAAAATCAAGAAAATGCCTTGTCTACTTACTGGGGAGCAGACTAATACAATTGCTTTAGCTTACTCATGTGATAAAATGCTGTGCAATGTTTGAACACCACTCCCTTCTTATTATGAAGTAGAAACAGAAGTCATGCCTGGGCCACAGGTCTTTGAAGTCCACAGCCTGTTGATTTTGCCACTGACCATTCCAGCTGGTGTTCAATGCTTGCCCTACCTTTTCCTCATACCTTTCCAGATGTTGTAGAACATGGCCCACTGAGCAAAACAGCCATCACCCTTATTAGATCATCTATGCCTGCTTGCAAGAAACCATCACTAATGGGCCTATTGACAGTTGATATTCCTTCAGACAAGGAGAGGGGGTCAAGAGGGTCACTGAGTCTGCCTAAGATTCTAGTAATTCCATCCTGTACTTTCCAGCTATTTGTATACAATTCCACCCTAATTGCACATGGCCTCGGAGCCCTGAGAGATGCTATCTCATATAGGCTGGGGAAAGTCAAGTGAAGGAGACTCTTTCTGTGTAGTTATGGGGTAGTTGTCATCTGTGCTGGAGTGAGACCTTCCAGTGCTGCAGCTACTATGGGGCCGCCCACACTCCTGAAAATAAAGCCTTCATGCATGTTCTGTAAGTTTCCTCAATAAACTCATTGATTCCACAGGTTAGACTTTGGTGGAATTATCGTTTGATTTTTCTTTGGGGCCTTAAAAGAAGGGGCCAACCTGGGTCTTCTGCAATAGCAGTCAGTTCTCTTAACTGCTGATGATCTCTCCAGCCCCTCATTAGCTTTTTTTTGATGGAGTAGAAGCTTATGGGGGGGGGCATTTTCCAAGTTTACTTAGCTAGTAAAAACAAGACCTACTTTTTCAAAGCCAGGATGTATTGGCTGTGAGGGTTATAGGTTGTGATTGACATTTGCCACTCCATTCAGCAGCAAGGTTGACTCAGCTGAATCTGGCTGGCTAGGTTATGTCTCCTTCCTCCCTCAGAGCTCTGTATCCATCCTTCCTGAAGCTGCACACTCAGTAGAAGAGAGCTTGTATTGGGTCAAGTGTATATGAATAGCTCCACTCCCCTGCTAGAAGCCCCAAGCATGCTCTCAAAGCCAGGATGTGTTTTTCTGAAGCTGTTAGTGGGACCTTGGGTACCTCTCCTATACCCAGCCCTTCCCATACCTGTTACTAAAGCCAGCTTGATTATCCTCTATTTAAGGTGCTGCTTTTAGATAATTTTATGAGGAATTATAAATTCTTAGGGTTTTTTTAAATAAAGATTTGACTCGTTTTTAATTTTATTTTATATGTGGTAAGTGTCTTGCCTGCGTGTATGTGTATGTATGTATACCACATGGGTGCAGTGCCCACAGAGACCAGAAGAAGGCATTGGATCCTCTGGAACTGGATTGCAAGCAGTTGTGAGCTGCTTATCTGGGTGCTGGGAATGGAACCAACATCCTCTGCAAGAGCAGCCAGTGCTCTTAACAACCGAACCATCTTCTCTCCAGCTTCCTGGGTTCTAAGTTTTCATGCTCACAGAGATGGACAGGGGAAGCTTGGGAGCTGTGGGACAGTAGTCACATGTGCAGAGCCTGATGAATCACCTCTTCAGAAGAGCTGAAGAGAACTCAGAGAGACTTGGACTGACCATCAAGTTGCAGTAAACCTGGGTGAGGAATGAGAGTTGTTGAAAGGTCAGGTCATCACAGCGCAAGTGCATCTGAGGGACAACCCCAAGCTAAGACAAGGACCCAGGGGAGGCATGAGTGGAAAGTGAGTAAGTGTCCGTTCATGGGTGGGTGCCTTACATTTGTGCTTAGAGACACAGATCAGAGGAGACACAGTCATGCAGAGCCTCCATTTCAGCAGAGCAGCTCACATCTAACAGCAGTTTCCTTGGGCACAGGCAGGTGACCATGCAGGAGCATTCTTCTGAGGGAGCACTGCTATTTGCCATTGCAGCAAGCTGCCAGTGGGACTCAGATGACCTCTCCAGTCCCCACCCTGCAACCATGAAAGCCTGGGACAGATCAGTGCCTTGGTAAGACCAATTGCAATTTAGCTTTAATTTCACTCATTGAGTAACCAAAGTATACAACAGAGAGCAGGGCACAGACAAATTCAGAATAACACAAATAAAAACTTAGTGTGAGTCTGCTGTATCAAACTCTTTTAACATGTTCTCCTCTTTTGCTTTAACCTTGATCTTAGCCAAAAGGCTGAAAAGCCATCTTTACCCTAGAAAGAATGAACCATTTAACCTGTAAGCTTACCAGTTTGAGAAAAATACTCTAGACCCCTCTTAGACGTTGTCTCTGATCCACACTGAGGTAAAAGGCATTTCTGGGGATAAGGTCCACCATGGGTCACTACACAGAGAGTGTTTAGAGCTTATTTCAGTTTTGCAACACCTCCTGCTGTAGTTGGAATGTTTGTCTGCCTCCAAAATCCATGTTGAAACGTAATTCCCAGTACAATGTTATTAAGATCTCCACCATCATGGACAGAATTAGTGTCTTATAGAAGGTCTGGAAGGAACTAGCTAAACATATTCACTGTCCGTCTCACCCGCCACTGTGTCCCCCACCAGAGGGAGGCACCAAAATGAGCAGGGAGAGATGGCTCTCAGCAGACATTGGATCTACCACTGACTTGGTCCCTGGCTTCCCGAACTCCAGGACAGAAGGAAGTGAATGTCTGTCACCCACTCTGTGGGATCTCCTCATGGCAGCAGGAGTCCCCAGATCCCCGCTCCTTGTTCGAGCTTTTGAGATTGGCTGCTGTATTTCCCTATTGGTTTATGGTCTGGATCCCCTCATTACCTTGTTATTTTCCCGGGCTGGCAATAAATGGCTTCCCTACAGGTGTTAGCTGAAAACATGAATGCATGAGTTAGTAAAGACCATAAGCAAAATTTACAATTTAAAGATGAGGCTCAAATATAAATATGCTTCTAGTTAAATAGACCAAAAAATTTTATTTAGAAAATTGATAAAGTAAAACGTTTCAAAAGCATTCATTATAAGAGATTTAAAAATCGGTAGTCACACACAAAAGTGTACATCTTGTTTTCATTAAATACTGCTGAATCAGGGCTGGAGAGGTGGCCTAGCGGTTAAGAGCGCCGACCGCTGTTACAGAGGACCCGGGTTCGATCCCCAGCACCCACATGGCGGCCGAGAACCGTCTGAAACTCCAATTCCAGAACTCTAGTTCCAGGGGAATCCGACACCCTCTTCTGACCTCCGCGGCATTGCATGACACGGGTGTACAAACCTGCATGCAGACAGTACATTCATACACATAGAAAATAAATAAAATTTAAAAAATATTTTAAAAAATACTACTGCATCTTAAGCATGGTGATTCATTCCTGTAGCTCCAGGACTCAGGAGGCTGAGGTAGGAAGATCATGAGTTTCAGACCAGCCTGGGTTACACAGATAGACCCTGTATGAAAACAAAACAATAACAAAAAGAAAATGACTCAATAGGCCTTAATATCTCGGACAGAGTACACAAAATCTTGTGACGGCTATAACAGAGTGCAGATGGGTGAGGAGGTCTAAATATGATTAAAATAAACTATGAAATTCTCAAAAATTTAATATAATAAAAAGAAAATGCCGGGCATGGTGGCACACACCTTTAATCCCAGCACTCAGGAGGCAGAGGCAGGAGGATCTCTGTGAATTCGAGGCCACCTTAGTCTATATAGTGAGTTCCAGGACAGCTGGGGCTACAGGGAGACCCTGTCTCAAAAAGACCAAAAAAAAAAAAAAAAAAAAAAAAAACACTAACTAACAAACTAGTACATAAATTGTAATACCTTTAAGTACATAATATAGGCACATTTTCCTTTTTCTAATCAGTGATATTTTGGACCATGGCTCCAAAATACAGATTTTTATTATGTGAGCAAATCAATGGATAAAGTAAAAGACACCCCACCCTCTATGACTGAAGTGACCAGAAATGAGCACCACAGCTACAACGGCTGCTTAGAACCCTTGCTGGAGTGAATGAAGAGACTCAGCTATGCTATCAAGAAGCAAGACTCCATCCCCACCGCAGAAGACAAGCAGAAGGTGGTATCATTTCCTGTTGCTGATTGCAACAAATTACCACAAATCAAGGGCCTTCAAACAACACCCATATTTATTACCTTCTGGTTGTAGAGATCAGAAGTTCAAGGTAAGTCTTCTCAGGCTAAAGTCAAGCCATCAGCAAGACCGATTCTTCTAGGAGGCTGGAGAGAATATCTGTCTTCTTGCCTTTCTAACTCCTGGAGATTGCCTGCCCTCCGTGGCTTAGGGCCCCAGTCACTGCAATCTTTCTCTGTGTTGTCAGATTTCTTCCTCTGATCCTTCCGTTTCCTTCATATGAGCACTTTTGTGACGATCTTGGACCAACCAGGATATTCTCACCATCTCAAGATCCTCAACTTAATCAAAGATGAATAGTCCTTTTTTCCATGTATGGTGACATACTCACCGGTTCCAGGGATCTTATATAAGGTACTATCAACCCTGTAAAGTGCAGGGTTCTTTTCCAATCTGATCCCTTAGTAGCTGTCCTGACTTACTTTGTCTTTGCTTTTCTCTGAGCTATGTTGACATCATATGATAACATATGTGGAGACACTATCTTTAGTTCACTTACTCTAGGCGCAGAAAGATAAAGCCCAAGCAGGATGTAGCAGAATCAGTGTTGAATTTAGAAAGTTCCTTTGTGGAGTTAATGACCCAGCAGCTCCTGAGCACCTACTTCTGACCATGGCATCTCAATGAAGAGGCTGGCATCTCATAATCTTCTTTTCTGGCTCTTGATCCTATTAGAATATGCCAACGTGGCCTCTGCTTAACCACACACCCCTGACAGGTCAGGAGCTTCCTTCAGTCTAGTTCCTGAGTGAGTGTGAGTCAACTGAGCAACATTAAATCTTTAATCCCTAATAAAGCAGCTTAGCCTTTGACCAAGATCATCCCACGAGGAGACAGCTCTTGAAATCTAACTGGACCCATTCCTGTACTTTATTTATTTAGTATTGAAAAGTATTAATTTTATAAGTAGGAATGTGAATCATGCTTCTGTTTTTATTGAGTACACAGGAGCAACAGTTAATGTAATTTGGTCCAAACTCAGAATAATTTCCCTGCTGGAAGAGCAGTAATGCTCAGATTTATTAGAAGCTAGAGGAAGCTCTGCCATAGTTCATTAAAGTTTTTCATTCTTCATCTGTATTAAGCTTAACATAGTTAAGCTGTCGCTCTGACTAGATATTTTCCTGAACCTAGCAGTCCCTATTCTGAGCCAGGGATGCTTGGGAATTCTGCAGGTAGAGTTCATGTGGCCTGTGGAGGCACCCTTCTGAGACTCAAGGGCTGTCAAGAAATAAGAAACTGTTAGCTCCAAATGGGCGCTCCTTTCTCACTTCTGTTGGCTGGCAGCCGCTGGCTTTCACCTGTACACCTCATAATTACCCTCTCATCTCCTTGCTTATGCTCTTGCCCTCTGCCATCTACTCCTCAAACAGAAACTAGAGTGAAGTTTCAAAACATGAATTAAAAAAAATCTCTGTATTCTACTCACAACCCTTCTGTGGCTCCCCTTTCTCCTGGATGTCCTTCAGCCTGTAAGGACCTCCATGTCCCCTTTTACTTTCCTCCACAGTACTTATCTCCAGAAATGTCTACTCATTAGATTCAGTTGTTTCTGTCACCTCCACTGAATGTTCCATTCTAGTGACTTTGCTTATTAACTGGTGTCCATAGTAACTAGATTATTACCTAGTGCATAGCAGATGCTCAATAAAGCAATGAAAAATTGTAGTTAAGATGTAGCCTGGACATAAACTGCCCAGTTTATAGCTGAGACTCTAGCCCTAGAACCTCCATTGTAACTTCTGAAACTGCTTTTTTCTCAGGGACAATTAAGGGCTGTCTTTCTTCCTTCCCCTGCTGATCACTTCATTCATCAGAAAAGTGTCAACCTGTCAGCAAGAAGGATGAAGGAAAGTACAAAGCACAGCTATTCTTTTTTTTTTTTTTTTTAGACAGGGTCTCCCTATAGCCCCACCTGGCCTGGAACTCACTCTGTAGGCCAGGCTGGCCTTGAACTCACAGAGATCTGCCTGCCTCTGCCTCCTGAGTACTAGGATTAAAGGCATGTGCCACCAAGCCCAGCCCCAGTACAGCTATTCTTAATCATCTGAATCTACTTCTTGAGTAAAAGCAGGAGTATTTGTGAATCCCTGGCAATTGATATCTAATGTTATGTGAATGAAGTTTTCTACAGAAAGTTCACAGCTTTCATCAGATTCTCAAATCCTCAGACACAAAAATATTTCAGAAATACTGAATTATGTCCCTGAATCTCAGGACATTTCTATTTTCAAGTTAGGAATTGTTATCAGAAAATATGAAGATGTGATTAGGTTGTATGAGCAGAGCACCCATGCAATTTCTAGTATGTTGAAAGGACTCAACTAATTAACCTACCTGAGAGTCATGCTTAGGCCCTCCCCATCAATGCAATCATATCTGAAACTATCTGAAAAGCAGGCAGCTCAAATTTGCCCTGAGGTTATATATCTACACCCAGAACATAAATATGCACAAGGCTGTTCAGTATGACACTATGTGTAACATTAAAATATAAAGTACTGAAAATAACTTACATGATGTTTAAGACATTGGATGAATAAACATGGCCATATTCATACAACATAATACCATACAAACAAAATAAAGAATACAAAATATTAAACTGGGTGGAGTGGCATTCATCTTTAATCTTTTCTCACTACACAGTGAGACCCTGTCTCACAAAATGAAATATATTTCTGATAAATAATATGGAGTGGTTTCTAAGAAAAGTACAACCAATATCTATTGGGGCTGAAACAATTAAATACTCATACACAAAAGTAAACACGAGCTTCTTTCTGTGTCTCAGAATACATTTTAAAAATTAACACGGGGGCTGGAGAGATGGCTCAGCAGTTAAGAGCTCCGACTGCTGTTGCAGAGGACCCGGGTTCGATTCCCAGCACCCACATGGCAGCTAAGAACCGTCTTTAAGTTGGGCATGGTGGTGCATGTGTTAAAAAAAAATTAACTCAAAACGTATCATAGGTCTAAGTTTATAGCTTGAGCCTACACTTTTAGAAGAAAAAGCTTTGTGATTTAGGTCAAAGATTTCTAGATACAGCACTAAATCCAACAGTAGAGTAGAAAACTGATAAATTGGACTTTTAACAAAAATAAGAATATTTGTTCTTTGAATGCCACTGTTAAGAAATGAAAAAGTAAGGCATGGACTGAAAAAGTACTTGCAAGTTATACATCTGATGAATTTGAGTTTGGAATATAGAAAGAAGTCTCAGTAAACTATTTTACAAAAATATTTTCTTTAAAGAAAATATTTAAATTTAAAGAAAATATGAGATTGGAAAATTATTACATGAATATCATTAGTTGCATTAATAAAATCAGAATGAAGTATAAACATGAATAGAATGGCTAAAACTTAAACGGTTGATAATACAAGTGTTTGTGACAGGGAACTCAAGTCTCATATATGCTAAGACAGGCATGCTATCACTGATGTATATTCCCAGACCAGCTAGAATTCTAAGATATTATAGCTGGAAATAAAAAAAAAATGATACAAACACTTTGGAAAACATTTGACATTTTTGTACAAAGTTCCATATACTCTATTACCCTGGTCTGTTTTGTGTTGATATGATAAAATACCACAGAAGAAATCATTTATAAAGATCGGAAAAAAATTCTCATAGTTCTGGAGGCCCAAGATCAAGGTGCTGGCATATTGGATGTCTGCTGAGGGTCAAGACTCTGCTTCCAACATGGTACCTTGTCGCTGCATGTTTCAGAGGGAGGAGTGCTCTGTCCTTCCATGGCAGAAGACAGAAAAGCTGGGGGAAGAACCTGTTTCATAAAGATCTTAATCCCACTCTTTAGGCACATGGCTTAACTACCTCTTAATGGACTTCATCTAAACTCTAATACATTGGCAACTCCTGTATTTGGAGGGCAGGCATTCATCCCATAGCACACAGCAGATCTACTGTATTAATTACTTTCTCATGGCTGTGATAAAATACCTCACGAGAATGACTCAATGAAGGCAGGGCTTAGTTTTGGGTTGGAGAGAGAATGTAGTTAGCTATGGCAGGGAAGGTGTGGTGGCAGGAGTGTAAGGCGTGGGTCACATTGCATCTGCAAAGGACGAAGAGTCATGCATGCTGGTTGGTGTACAGCTGGCATTCTCCTTTTTGTCCAAAATACAGCCCAGCCCTTGGAATAGTACTGCTCATATTTGGGGTGTGTCTTCCGACCTCAATTTACCTAATCTAGAAACTGCTGAGAGGTTTGTCTCCTACATGCTTCTAGATCCTGACAAATTGGTAATCAATATTAGTCACCACACCCACCCCTAGTTATTTAACCAAGAGAAATTAAAACAAATTTCTATAAAAAGACATGTACCTGAATAATCATAACAGCCTTGTTATGGCTGATAACTACAGCTAGATTCAAAGCTAGCCCATTGCCTTGGCATTACACTCTTCATAGGGGATGAAGGAGTTGTCCTTTTTTTATCTCCATGAATAACACATCTCTTCATACCAAAAAGAGTTATCTCTCAGATGGCCACAGGCTCAGGTCCTGGGCTCTATAAAAGATGGCCCTACTGTGTCATGGAACAACAAAAATCTAAATAGAATTCTCAGCAATTTAATGGGTGGTATAGTATGAGAATAAAGAATTCAGTCCCTAAAATAAATTTCTACATGAAGTTCTTCCTGTATGATGTACTAGTTATAGGACTTTGTGAGTCTTTTAACTTTTATTTACTCATCTGTAGATGGGTGATGGAGGAAAAGGGGAGAGAGTGAGGGATGGGAGGGAGGGAGGGAGGGAGGGAGAGAGAGAGAGAGAGAGAGAGAGAGAGAGAGAGAGAGAGAGAGAGAAAGAGAAAGAGAGAGAAATTCTCTATCATAGATTGCCCAAGATTTAGCTGTAAACATCACATCTTATGAAATTACTTCATTGGAAAAAAAACAAGGCTAGTTGACCACCTTAAACCACCAATTTTAATTCAAGGTTCAGAGGTTATGAGAGACTAATTTGAGTTCAATGGTACCAAGTACAGCCATTGAAGAGTTTCATGCAGTGTCTTAGAATTCAGGCTGCATCAGAATCAACTAGAGCTTTTGAAACAAAGATTACTAGATCCTCCTCCTTAATTTGTCATTCAATATTCCTGAGATGGGGCCTGATAATTTGCATTTTGTCAAGCTCCCAAGTTATCCTAATGGTGCTGGTACTGCGATTATACCTTGAAGAAGTACAAGTTTATGTACTTAAAAATTGACACACTTTGTAAGTGTGGATCTTTACGCATGGTTCAGCTCTTGCCTTGCCTGAATCTTTGTAGTCCAAATTTTTGGCTTTCAGAAAATAATGTGGTATTCTTCTAAAATATTTCTCTGTTGGAGCTGGAGAGATGCCCCCATGGTTAAGATCCCTGCAGAGGGTCTGGGTTCAGTTTCCAGAACCTACATGGCAGCTAACAACTGTCAGAAACTCCAGTTCCAGGGGGATCTGACACTTTCTTCTTTTGGGATTTGCCTGCATTGCATACATGTACATGCAGGCAAAACACTCATTTACATAAAAATAAAAATAATAAATAACTTTTTAAAAATTAAAATAACCTGACTAATACCCTCCCAAATAGATCCAAGTTCAAATACCTGGAACCTATAAACATATATCAAAAGACTTTGCAGATATGATTAAACTCAGGCTCTTATAGTGAGATCATCCTGGTGAGCCCACTTTAATTACAAAGGTCCTTTTAGAGAAAAGAAAGTCAGAGGAGATACAAATATGAGAGCAGAAGCAAAGAGAGATGTGAAGATGTTGTCGTCTGCTGACTTTGAGGACAGAGGAAAGGGCCATGAATGAAGGAATGCAGGAAGTCTTTGGAAGCTGGAAAAGACAAGGGAATGACTCTTCCTCTAAAGCCTTTAGAGGGAATGTGGCATAGCCAACAGCTTGACTGAGAGGTAAGACCTACTTTGAGCTTTTGGCCTCTAGAACCGTAAGGTAATAAAATCATGTTGTATTAAGTTATTTTTTCTACAGAAGAAACAGGAAAATAATACACAGCACAAGCTAGCCAATCCTGGATGGTGTTATTTACAACAGCAGATAAACGCATATCACAAATGCATGATCATAACATCTCTGAAGCACAGGGAGAGGCTGAAGCACAAGTAGGGTTCTACATTAGGATGATTCTTCAGTTCTTTCTGGTACCTGCTGGAATCACTATTCTCCTTATGGCTAGACTGGTCTGAATGACTGTATTCATGCCTGGCACCTCAGCTGGGACAGTCAGAGAAACAAAGCTTTTCCAGTTCTCCTTGTCATCTCAGGGGCCTCACCAGAGCATCTTTCCAGTAGGCGTTGTACTTCTTATGGAAGCTCTGAGCTTCAAGTGTGAACATACCAAGAAAACTGGGCTAACACTCTAAGGTATGAGAGAGCCTTCTGAGTCCCGAGGCATTTCATTACACTTTAGTGGTTAAAAAGCAGCATCCAGAGTTAGCATAAAAAGAGTATATGGCTAAGAGTAGAGATGGTGCAGTTCCCTCAAGCAAGATGGAAGGTAGTGGAGAGGTCTCCTAAGGAAAGTACAGCAGGCAGCCAGCGAGAGTCAGAAAACAGCTCCCACCTCCAGCTTACTGTACAGCACCTACTTTAAATTGTAGCAATAATGCAGCATAAAAGATAGAACACATAAGGCACAACTGAACGAATAGGGATTATGAGCTTCATCCTTTATTTCTTATTTAAGTTATGTTTTATAATGTACTCATGAAAAAAACAGCATCCATGGGACTGGAGAGGTGTCTCTCTCAGCTGGTAAGGATATTTGCTGTTCTTACAGAAGATCTGAGTTCAGTTTCCAGCACCCTCACAATTGCCTGTAACTCCTGCTTCAGGGGATCCAATGTCCTCCTCTGGCCTCCATGCATACTCACCTGCAGGTGCATATTCTCTCTCTCTCTCTCTCTCTCTCTCTCTCTCTCTCTCTCTCTCTCACACACACACACATACTTAATAAAAGTATTTTTTTTGTCTTTTTGAGGTAGGGTCTCCCTGTAACCCCAGCTGTCATAGAACTCACTATGTAGACCAGGCTGGCCTTGAACTCACAGAGATCTGTCTACCTCTAACTCCCGAGTGCTGAGCAAATTTCTTAAAAATGATGTCAAGGGGCTGGAGAGATGGCTCAGCAGTTAAGAGTGCCAACTGCTCTTCTAGAGCACTGACTGCTCTCTCAGAGAACCTGGGTTTAATTCCCAGCACCCACATGGCAGCTAAGAACCATCTCAGGCCAGGTGTGGTGGCACACACCTTTAATCCCAGCACTCGGGAGGCAGAGGCAGGTGGATCTCTGTGAGTTCAAGGCTACCCTGGTCTACATAGAGAGCTCCAGGCCAGCTGAGACTAAAGGGAGACCCTGTCTCCAAAAAAAAGATGTCAAAAGAAATAAAAGCATTCAGGATCACACCACTTTGAGATATACTTTCCAACTTTCTTTTTCTTCTAGGCTGTATCCTTGTATATATATATTTTTTTTTGCATGACTGGTTCATTTGTTATTTGATCTTTAGACTCTCCACACAACTAGTATGTCTTAAAGTATGGTGTCATTCTGAAAGTTTATATAGAAATGTAACTTTCTTGGGATTATTTTTCTCTATTGTATAAATTGGGATAGTTTCAGATGTCTTTAAAGAAAAAAGATAACTTATACTTTTGAAAGCTTAATAAAGTGAATTAAATGCTTACATATAACATGTAAACATGTAGTCTTTGCTCATATATATTCATGCTTTTTATGTTCCAAGTTGCAATCACATAGTTTTGTATTACTTTCTTCTAATTTATTTTAAATTAAAATTATTTGTATGTGGGGGGCTGTTGTGTAGGGGTGTGTGCACGAGTGTAGAGGTCAGAAAATGGCGTTTGATTCCCTGGAGGCTGGTGTTACAAGTGGTTGTTAGCTGCCAGACATGGATGCTTGGAAGTGAACTTGGGTCCTCTGCAAGAACAGCTAGCACTCTCTCTTAATTGCTGAGCCATTTCTTCAATTGTTCTTTCTTTGTTTCTTTTTTTTTAGTAAATACTATTTATAAACCTAAATAATTTTATTTATTATAATTTTGTTTGATAGTTGGTGCAGATGTGCCCATGCTGTAGACCACATGTGGAGGTCAGAGGACCCCTTTGTGGTGTTGGCTTTCTCCTTTCACCTTTGCCTGGGTTCCAGGGACAGAAGCTAAGTCGCCACACTGTGTAGCCAGTGCTTAGCCATCTTGTTGGCCTGACTTTTGTTTTTCATTTCATGAAAATGTACAGCCTGTATTTAATGCTTGTAGAATCTTTTTTTAAAGGAAATTTATTAAATAGTAAACACTTGTACAATATTTCATCTGTTGGTGGAACATAATCTCTTTTTTCTTATTTATTTATTTATTTATTTATTTATTTATTTATTTATTTATTTATTTATTTTATGTGTATGAATGTAGTGTCTGCATGTAGGTTTGTGCGCCCGTGTCATGCAATGCTGCGGAGGTCAGAAGAGGGTGTCGGATTCTCCTAGAACTGGAGTTCTCCTGGAATTGGAGTTACGGATGGTTCTCAGCCGCCATGTGAGTGCTGGGGATTGAACCCGGGTCCTCTGCAAGAGCAGTCAGGGCTCTTAATCACCAGGCCATCTCTCCAGCCCGGAACATAATCTCTTAAACCTAAATCTTCTTGTTAAACATTTACATTGTCTCCATTTCCACTTTTTTCAGGCACAGTTTTGTTTATTATTCTTATCAGCTCTACTTTTGTCCACCCGGTTCCTTGACGAGACTCTTTGAAGAAATGGCTGGCTTCCCCAGTGTGAAAATGTTCATAGGCATTGCTGCAGCCTAGTGGGAGGAAGCCGAGCCTGAGCAAGCCGAGCCTGTGGTCGTGCCACCAGCAACTTGAGTACCAGCCTCCCCCACTGCCTTGGCAGCACTTGCTGTTATTTAAAAAAAAAAAAAAACCCACAGTGAGGTGGAAAGAACTAGCTTAATAGACACAAAATGCTGTTTATATTTCTTTAGTTGAAAATTTTAGACTGACAGAGAAGTTGAAAGAATTGTGTACTGAGTGCATCCTCCTTGGCTAGATTCACTCGTTGTTAATATTTTGCCACATTGTCTTTTGGCTCTTTCTCCTGATACAAACAGACAGACAGACAGACAAACACACATACACTTACACACACATATGTGCACACACCTACATACATATATTTACACAGACATATACACACTTAAATACATAAACACAATACACATATGTCCACACATATATACACATTTACACAGATACTTATACACTCACATACACACATACTTATACTTGCATGTACACACATATGCACACTTTCAGATATACACCCATATATACATACATACACATATGATTTCTTTTTACCAAATCATTAGAAATTTGAAGCATCTGCGGCTGGAGAGATGGCCTAGCGGTTAAGAGTGCCGACCGCTCTTACAGAGGACCCGGGTTCGATCCCCAGCACCCACATGGCGGCCGAGAACCGTCGTGAAACTCCAATCCCAGGAGAACTCCAGTTTCAGGGGATCTGACACCCTCTTCTGACCTCCGCGGCATTGCACGACATGGGTGCACAAACTTTGCAGCAGGCAGTACATTCATACACATACAGAATAAATAAAATTAATTAAAAAATTTTTTTAAAAGATAAAAAAAAAAAGAAAAAAGGAAATTTGAAGCATCATGGTACTGTACCCTTAAACCCTTAAACTCCTCATCATGGATCTCCAAATATGAAAATAATCACCATCCTATAATACACAGGAAATTGCCAAACCCAGGGTGGCAATGCATGCTTGTAATCCCCAGCACTTGGGAGGTTGAGACAAGAAGATGTTGTGAGTTTCAGGTCACCTGGGATACAATAGTGAGAAGAAAGAACAGAAAAGAAAGAAAGAAAAGAAAGACAGACAGAAAGCCAGACAGANAAAGAAAGAAAGAAAGAAAGAAAGAAAGAAAGAAAGAAAGAAAGAAAGAAAGAAAGAAAGAAAGAAAGAAAGAAAGAAAGAAAGAAAGAAAGAAAGAAAGAAAGAGAAAGGAAGGAAGGAAGGAAGGAAGGAAGGAAGGAAAGGAAGGAAGGAAAGGAAGGAAGGAAGAAATCAAGAAAGAGAGAAGGAAGGAAGGAAAGAAAGAAAGAAAGAAAGAAAGAAAGAAAGAAAGAAAGAAAGAAAGAAAGAAAGAAAGAAAGAAAGAAAGAAAGAAAGAAAGAAAGAAAGAAAGGAAAAAAATGTAATGAAGTCCAGGCAACCTTGCCTGTACTGGAGATCATGTAAAGACAGCATGGAGATGGGACACCACTTGCAGGGAGAGGCCAGCTGAAGGCCCATCAAGGCGCACAGGCTGCAGCCTCAACTGAGGACAGCCATATATGATTCTAAACTGGCATCATAGGGACAAAAAGCCACCCCAAAGTCTTGAGACATTATACAAAGTCACTAAGCCATGAAATCTGGTGTGTGTGTAGGGCAGGGTGCCAGTACCCGCTGCGGTAGGGAGTTAACACAAAAGGTATGGGCCAGAGAAGCGGCAGCTCTGTTGTTTCAGTTGCATTTTTCCCTGTGCTGGGATTCAAATTTAGGACATTCAGTATTGGATTACAAAAACTGCAAAGTTTTAATCCTTAATAATATGATTTATTCTTGTTATACCTTGTGATTTAGCTGGTCAAGAAATCAGAAAAGATAACAGACTTTGTTGAAGCAGGGTGACTTCCTGGCAATTATTTCTTAGGTGGCACACGCAGAATTTCTTTCTCTTAAGGTCCCAGGCTGTAAACTGAGGCAGTGTCACTTCTGCTGGATTCTGTTTGGAGTAGTGACAGAATGTGCTCATATTCAGGAACACAGAATGGCTCCTGGCCACCTCTTTTGTTTGGGCTTGGTCCCCCCCCCCATTTCTAAAATGAATTTTTGTGTTTTGCATACAATTTAATTTGACAGTATTTAGATCCTCTCTCCTATCTGTACCTCCCCTTCTTGCCCCTCGCCCAATTTAATGTATGGTATCATACATTATATCTATATATCCTATAGAATTTAATTTGTGTCTCCAAATGTCCTTCATCGTGGGTCCATCCGCTGGATCCTGGTTAACCTACCAAGAATCCTGTCCTTGAAAGAGACTGTCTCTGCCCCTCCGAGTAACCATCTGTTGACACAGTTTTCTTGGGTGGAGCTGGAGCTTCTTACCCACTTCCTCATGTCTGTGGTGGGGTTTTGTCTGGTTTGAGCTTGCATGGGACTTGTGCGTGCTGTCACCACTGCTGTGAGTTCATTTGAGTAACTGACCAGCTGTCTGGAAGACTCTGTTTCCTTGTGTTCATCAACGCCTTCCGGCTCTTATAGCCTTTCTGCTCCACCTTCTGCAATTATCACTGATTCTCGGCCGGCAGAAGTTTGACACAGATGTCCTATTCAGCAGTAAGCACTCTGCAGCCTCTGGTTCTCTGCATGTTGGCTAGTGGTGGGTTTCTGCGTCAGTTAGCATCTGTTTCATAGAAACTTCTCTGGCGAGAGTTCTGAGAGTCATTAATCTACGAATATAGCAAGATGTCATCAGGAGTCAGTTTAGTACTACAACATTTAGTAGAAAACTAGTATTAGGTTCTTCCCTATGCCCTGACACCTGTCTAGCCTCAGGTTGCTAAGCCTGGTATCAGTGTCAGGCACTGGCTCCGTCCTAGGAAGTGGACCTTCAAGCCAATCAAAGACTAGCTGTTACTCCCATCATATTCACGCCACTATTGCAGTGGACATATCTCACCAGGCCAGTTGTTATTGTAGTTCACGGGATTCACAGCTGGCTTAGTAAGGCTGATGATTCATTTTCAGTTCAGGTAGCATGAATAGTACCTTTCAGCACTGTGAATGCTGGCCAGTGGAGATGAGGCTCTGAAGTCAGACCAGCTTGATTCCTCCTTGTCTATTCTACAGCTCAGGACAGAGCAGGGAGTATGGACAGGAATAAGTAACACTTTAGAAAAAGGCCTTTAGAAAAAGCCATGTGGAAATCTACCACTATAGAAGTTTCTTAAAGTGTATACTTATGCATCATAAACGGAAATTAAAAGGAGTTATTCTATAGCAGGGGACATTGCCCCTTCTAGCATCATAGGCAAATGAGAAAGAACATTCTAATGCTAGGAATGGACTCCCTCTCTCTAAGCTGTTGAGCAGGATCCCGCAGACCCTGAGGCAATATTGGCCATTGTTCCTGTTCTTGGTTACCTACCAGAACTGAATGGTAAGAGCACATTGCTGAGGACACTACATACATGAGCTTGGTTTTGTGAGTCTGGGACTTACTCTGTAGCCAAAGCCATCCTAGAACTCACTATGTGGCTAGGCTGGCTTCAAACTCACAGTAATCACCTGGGATTGTGTGCCTGTGCCACCATGCCAGCTTCTTCCCACTTTTCAATGAAAAAGAATATGTGGACATCTTTTTCATACTATCCTTTCTCTAAATGAACAAAAACTCTTCGAGATTTTCCTCTTCCTTTTTCCTGTGCAATGAGAAATGTTTAAATAATTTTTTTTGGTCTTTTTGAAACAGGGTTTCCCTGTAGTTCCAGCTGTCCTAGAACTCACTATGTAGACCATGCTGACCTTGAACTCACAAAAATCTTCCTGCCTCTGCCTCCAGAGTGCTGGAATTAAAGGTGTGCACTACCATACCCAGGTGAGGAATGTTTAAATAATTTTTATAGATTGTTTTGTTCTAAATTGCTTTATTGACATATTTATTGCTGCCTTATAATAAACTGCCTGAACCAAATGTATAGTTTGATAAACTTTCACCTGTATCTACACCTATAAACCATCAAATACTCTCAAGAGGCTCACTACCCTCAAAACCTTTTTCCTATTTGTAATCCTTCCTTCTGTCCTGCATCTCTCTATCCCTTCCCCCAGGCAATTATTGATCTGCTTTCTGACAATATAGATTGGCCTGAATTTTCTAGTACTATATATGCATTTGATAATACAGTGTATACTCCTTTAAAATATTCTTTTCATTTTAGATCCTTTTACTCAGTATAATAATTATCAGGTTCAGCAACATTGTGGCTATTTTTTCTTTCATTACATGGACATACCACATTTTTTTAGCTATCAACTATTGATGGTTATTTAAATATTTCCAGTTTGGAATATATTTAGTGTGGTCTGTAATAACAAAAGATCATAGACTGGGTTGCTTAAGAAACAATGCGTATTTTTCAAAATTCAGGAAGCTAGGAAGCTCAAAAGTGGGATGTTGGTTGACTTGGCTCCTGATACAGACTTTTGATGTATGTGATAGTTGACTTTTTTGTGAGACTGTCTCCCTGTAGCCCCAGATGGCCTAGCACTCACCATGTATACCAAGCTGGCCTAGATCTCACAAAGATCTGCCACCTGCCTCTGCCTTGCAAGTGCTGGGATTAAAGGTGTGTACCACCACACCCAGGAGATAGTTGACTTCTTTGCATGCATTCTCATATGCCACATATATATTCACATGTGCACACACACACATGTGCATATATATTTCACAGTAAGAGAAAGAATCTCTGTTCTCTCTTCCTTTCATTATAAAGACAATCCCATCATGGGGACCCCATCATCATGACTTGATAAAGTCATATAGCTAACCAAATTTCACACTGAAGATTAGTGTTTTAACATATGAATTTTGGAGAGACACAGTCAGTCAGGCAAGTGACATCTTTTACTCCTTGGTTTAGTTAATTGTAAAATGGGGGCAGACATGGTACTGGACCAGAGAATTAAGCATATGAATGGCCAAAGCACAGGGCTTGCCATATACTGAGTAGTCCATAAATGTAGGCTAGATGATGAGGGAGATCATCCTCATCCTTTCCATCCAGGCCAATATTAAAATATTTTCATATATTCATTTCCAAAACCATGAAGGTCTCCATGCCTCTTTCTTTCATGCCATTATCTGCTGGAGATGTACACCTTGATGTTCATATCTAGCCAACCAAGCAAGCTCCCTGTCCCACTAACTGACAAAGTATCAGAGCCTGGGAGACTGTTCACGAATCAAGATGCTTGTTTAACTGCAATACCCCACACCACCTTAAACACAGTAGGGACCCAATAAACATTTGTTTTGAGACAGAGCTTCACTGTGTAACCCTGACTTGCCTGAAACTTGCTCTGTATACTCAAACTCACAGAGATCTGTCTACTTTTGCCTCCTGAGTGCTAGGCCACCAATGCCTGGCCCAATAAACATTTTTGGATGAATGAAATGCCTGTGACAATACAAGGATATCAGGTCCCCAGGGTAGAGAGATAAACATGCAAAGCAAAATCATGTAGACACCATCTACTAAGAGAGTCACATTAAAAGTAATGATAAGTGCCGGGCATGGTGGCGCACGCCTTTAATCCTAGCACTTGGGAGGCAGAGGCAGGTGGATCTTTGTGAGTTCAAGGCCAGCCTGGTCTACAGAGTGAATTCCAGGATAGCTGGGGCTACAGGGAGTCCCTGTCTTGAAAAGACCAAAAAAAAAAAAAAAAAAAAAGTAATGATGAGTTCAGTGGTCATCATAACAGAAAGATGCAAGCTGAATTGGGTGGAGTAGATGGCTTGAGGAAGGCTCCTAGCCAAAGGCAGTGAGGGATTAACAAAGGCTGGAAACAGCAAAGCATAAGTTGGGTTTACAAGGCCAGCCCGGAGTAAGCCTTTCGGAGTAGCAAGGCTTGAATGCTCCGGTAAGGCCACGGCACAAAAACAGGCAAGAAGACCTCCGTGGTTTCAGAAATGAGCATATGAACATACTTTATTGTTGGTCATTAGAGAGACCAACATGTTCAGATCAAGTTGGGAAAGAGTCTGGGCACTCTTAAACAGAGAGGTCTTTTGGTACAAATATGGCTGAGGAGAAGAAAAATTGGACAGGAGAATGAGTGCCCCAGTTCTCAGATTCTGGGAAATTGTTGGTATTCACTTTTGTTTTCTGCTGCTACGCTCAAGCTTTGGCAAAGACTGGGTGTTCCCCAAGTGCTTCAGCCAGCCTGGCAGGGCAGCGACACAGGCAGCCAAAGTTATGAACAGGCTCCCCAATTGTTCCCAGGACTTGCTGTTCTCTAGCTCCTTACCCTGAGGGCTCTGGAGCCTGGGGTGTTCAGGCCTGGTATTGTCTGTATGAACAGAAATAGACTCCCTGCATGGAAAGAGGCCACAAAAGGGACATCCACCCAGCTGTGGGTGTGTAGGCCTTGATGCATTTTTACCCCTGAAGTAGACTGGATTATACTTTGTTTCCCACAAAGCTAAACCAAGACATTGCATGAGAACAAATTATTGTCTCCAAATCACTTCCTTTCATCATCTAACAATTAGATTGTAACTTACTGGTTTCCACAATTAGATTAAAGCACTGGGAAGGTGATTATTCTTATTAAATAACATCTGCCCAAAAGAGAACCTCCAAGTTGGTTTGAACTCCAAATTATTCGAAATATACAACCCAGATCTTCTCAGTGTCCTCCCTTTGCTAACCCATTGAAGTCTGTTTTAAGTTTGCTTACGGTATATCCATCTTGATCACGAGCTTAATAAACTTGGGCAGAAATTCTACATCAAGATATACGGGTCTAAAGGAGACTTAAGCTTGTTTTCTTCCTTAGATTCACAGGAAGGTTGCTTTCTCTTCACTTTGTTTGACTTCAGTGGCCAGTCTTCCTTTCCTGAGGAGGTCAAGCAGGTTAGGATTGTAGAAAAGCAGCATCTCTTTAATTTCAAAAGCTTAAAGTAATGCATGTCTGCCTGGCAATCTCTCAGAATAGCCAATACTGTTTCCAAAGAGTAACAACAATTGGCAAGAGTTGTTTGGACTTTCTTACCCATCTAAAGGTTCAAGCAAATAGAATACTTGAAGAAATTATCTGGACATCAATATGTCCAGAAAATGGAAGTGATGAAAGTAATATATTCTCAAAAAAAAAAGTAGCTTCTCAGTCCCACTCTATTCCTGTAAGAAAACTGTTAGAAAGCTTCTAGACTCTCTAGTTCTCTTCATAAATAGACACACTTGTGCTAAAAGTTTATTACATGTTGTTAAGGGGTGGCGGGGGAGGAGGATATGAGTTCAGACAAATGGTGTGATGGTTGTATTAATTGTCAATTTGATACCTAGGAGGGTGAGGGACTGTCTGGATTAAGGTTAGCCTCTGAGACTATCTGTAGGGATTGTCTTGATTATGCTAGTTGATGTGAGAAGACCCATTTTATCTGTGGGGAGAACTATTCCCTTTCCAGAGGAACCTAGACTGTATAAAATGGAGAGGGCAAGGTGAATTCAAGCACGCACATGTTTTCATGGCTCTCTGCTTTTAACTAAAGATGTGATGTGACCAGTTGCCTCAAGTTTCTGTGTACCCCACAGTGACGTACTGTGCCTTGGATCGGGGAGCCAAATAAACCTTTTCTCCTCTAAGTTGTTTTTGTCAGGGTATTGTTATCACAGCAACAGGAAAACAAACAAAGACAAGTGGGTCTGTATTTCTCTCTGGGGTAATAAAATATTCTGGAATTAGGTGGTATACCTTATGAATATACCTTAAAAAGTCACTAAATCTTGCATTTTACCTTTTATTTTATTTATTTTTTATTTTATGTGTATCAGGGTTTTGCCTGCATGTATGTAGATGCACCCCTGTCATAGAAGTCAGAAGAGGGTGTAAGATCCCCTGGAACTGTAGTTACAGATGGTTGTTAGCCACAATGTGGGTGCTGGGAACTGAACCCCAGTCTTCTGCAAGAGCAGCCAGTGCTCTTGACTGCTGAGTCATCTCTCCAGCCCCTGAATTTTATACTTTAAAATGGGGAATTTTGTGATACATGAATTGCATCTTTTTAAAGTGTCAGGTGCTATCCTTAAAAGACAGTAAAAAAAAATACATAAAAGCCTTTGCAAAGCTGTAGTTTTCAGTGGTGATTACTTGCATTAGTTGGGAAGTTTTCTTTCTTGTTACTGTTGTGTTTTTGCTTTTTATTAGTTTTGGTTGCAAATAATAGAATATGAAGAATTTACTGATTTCCATAAGCAAACTGCAGAATGCCACAGAGCCTTAGAAAAGAGATTCCATCTGGGCCCACACTCTCTCCCACTCTCTTTTTGGCTTGTGTGGCCATTACCTATGGCTGTTCCCTATGCCGTGGCAGGGGAAATAGGTATCTGTGGCCAAGTTCCTGATGCAACTTCTGCTGTGTCTCTAGAGATGGACCAGTCATTAGTTCCCCGGGCAAGTTCACTGCTTGTGTGGAACGGCTCCAGCTGGCCCAGTTTGGGTACAGTATGTAACCTGAACAGTGACAGTGGTCCAGGAATCTACTGGAAGATGATTCCCTAGAATCACATGGGGAGAGGCTAACTCTTCCCAGAAAAGGTGGACAGGATGCTGTTGCCTTTAGCAGACAAAGCAGTCTTTCTGACAGCAGAACAATGACTCAGAGTTTCCCTTTGCTGAAGCCAGAGGGACATTAGCCATCTCTGAGAGCATTGAATCCAATCTCCTTATCTCACAGAGTAAGGAAGCTATGTTCATAAAATTAAGAAGCAGAACAAACATTAGCTCCCAGCTCTTCTAACTAACAGCCTGGCCAACATGCACTGACAATTCCCAGATTCCATACCATAGCAAAATCAAGAGAGGACACTCAAAATACAGACTGAAGATCTTAGGGGTCTGGTGCACATGAGTGTAGATTTAATTTTAAGTGCCTTAGATGATTCTGTTGTTTGGGACATACCATTAGAAAAGAAGTCCTGTTGGCTGGATCCCCTTGGCTGCATTGTTGATACCCTTGATGTGAGTTGTAGTGAACCCTAATGAGCACCTACTACAAGAACTGCTAATTAACCGTCACCAGGGATGATTTAGTAACATTTCAGATACATGGACCTGACCACTACTAAAGGCCGGAGAGCTGGGGCTGGAGAGATGGATCAACAGTTAAGAGCACTAATTGCTCTTGCAGAGGACCCAGGTTCGATTCCCAGCACCCACATGGCGGCTAAGAACTGCCTCTAAGCCGGGAGTGGTGGTGCATGCCTTTAATCCTAGCACTCAGGAGGCAGAGGCAGGTGGACCTCTGTGAGTTCAAGGCCAGCCTAGTCTGGGGCTAGAGGGAAACCCTGTCTCAAATTAAAAAAAAAAGACTATAGAGCCTATAATTGGTCTGGGACTCTAAGCACTGACACTTTTCCCTGAAGCTCAGTAGAAGTCAAGAACTATCAGGTAAGGCATTATTATCTCCTCTACACAGTGGTTGTAAATAAAATGTGGATCTGGGAAGTTATCATCAGCTAATGTGTTATAAAATAGGATGGTGATAATGAAGAATATATTTCCTGTGTGCTTCCTGTGTGCAAAGCACCATGCCAAGCATCTTATGAACATAATTTCATTTAATGTTCAACAACATTAGCCTGCTCATATTATTGTCCCTTTTCCTTGACTATAATATGTCATCAGTTGAAGACTATGAATTTAATAACAGTTATTAGAAAGAGCCTGCTGTTAGTTAACAGGAAAGTATAGAGTTTAATTGGTCCTCTGGAGACAAAGATTTGTTTTTGTTAGCATAAATGATAAATTTATAGTTCTAATGATGGAATGCAAATAAACATGTGCAGTAATGTCATAACAGTGACATCTGCTGTGATGTCAAACAAACAGAAACCTTCTCTGTAACCTTTCTTTGCTGTGTTTTCAGACAGGGTCTTCTTGTATATCCCAGATAAACCCCAAACTTTCCATCCTCCTCCCTCCACCTCACAAATGCTGGGATCCTACAGATGTGTGCCATCATGCCTAGCTTTCTCCTACAGCCATAGTTCTATTTCATACTGAGTATCCACACTGGATCTGGAATCTGGCATCATTAAGTATAATCTATTGCAAGAAAAATAAACTGTGAGGGGAAAATATGTGTCTCTGAGTCACAGAATCATAGGGATGAAATTATTGCTGTTTTAAGATGAGACTTTAAAATATTAAGCGATTTGTTTCAAGTCACATGGTTTTTCATGAGCAAACAAGAAATACAGCCCAGTATTCCTGATGCTAGAGAAACTCTGGATCATTAAATTTTCTATACACAAATGCCCTTGACTAAATCAAACATTATGTCAGGAAAGTCTTACAGTTCTACCTTCTGCCAATACTTGGAAATAGTCCTATGAGATACCCAGCAATTGGCTTTCAAGACCTAACCAGGCTAGAATGTAGTTCCATTCTTAGAGTACTTGCTAGTATCTACAAAGTCTCAGCATCACATAACCCAGCATGGGGGTGAGACATCTGTAACCTTAGCACACAGGGGGTAGGGAAGGCCAGGGTCATCCTCAGATAGATAACACATTTTAGAGCAGCCTGGGATATATGAGCTCTTGTTTTTTGTTTGTTTTTGTTTTTAAAATCCTAACCAATCCCTACAGTACAAGTGGTGTGCGTTAATGTGGTGTAGGAGTCAATTTTAAATCTTTTCTGAGACAAGTACAAGTGAATATTCAGTTTATCAAAAACTGTATTCATCTTTGTGCCAGGCGTGGTGGCGCACACCTTTAATCCTAGCACTTGGGAGGCAGAGGCAGGCGGATCTTTGAGTTCAAGGCCAGCCTGGTCTACAGAGTGAGTTCCAAGACAGCTAGGGCTACAGGGAGACACTGTCTCGAAAAGAAAGAAAAAACAAAACTGTCTTCATCTTTGAAAAAAAGCATCAAGAAAAGTAGGTTGAGACTTATAAGGAAGAGGCTGGCATCATTGGTTGAGTTAGTTTTAAACTTGGAAGAGGCTGTTTTTAAATGATGAGCGTGACCAAATTGATCTGACATGGTTGGATCTTTTCTTTCTTTTAAAAGTAATATTTGGCTACAACAAAATTAAATGCTCAAATATTTTCCCCAAAGTCAGAAAAAAGAGCAATTCAAAAATAAAAACAGCACACAGCAAACTATAGCAGTGGGGTAGTGGCCCTTCTGTCCTGGGGATAATCAACAGCTGTGTAATTGGACCTAAAGCCCACTCAGTGGGCATGAACTCATGAGTGGCACTGTAAACATAGCCAAATACACATGGCTGGAGAGGCCATAGATCTTAGAGAAAATCCCATCTCTGTTATATCTCTAAACCAATGAATTATCTTACTGTATGCCAAATATGGATCCTTACATTAACAGACGAATATACCATTCACCATTCATTCAAGAAGCTTCTTTCTGCAACACACAGAGGCGATTACAGAGTTCTCCAATTGGTCATGCAGAGAATATGTGTCTGAGAGAAGCCCAGCCCTAAGTGACATATCTACAGTAGAACCTCTACATGTAAAGCTCATGGAACATAGCAAAACAGGGGGTAGAGAGGATACTAATGTACCCCTCAAGTCTCACCAGCAAAGCTTCCTCATGCTACAGACTGGCAGGTACACAGAAGGTCACATCAGCCCAAGGTTCAGAGTCTATGTCCTAGATAGGACTCCTATATTAAACCTCACCCACCCATGGTTCAGGGACCATTGTGGAAGAGGGGGCAGAAAGATTGTAAGAACCAGGGTTGGTCCATGAAAAGAAGGAAACAGAGGCTTTCAGGCCTCAGGGAACTTGCTCTTATAAACTTACAGTGATGGTGTCGGCATACACAATCATATAAAAACCCAGCATAGAACTGGGGAAACAGGCAGCAGGCCTCAGCATTAGCTGAGTAACTATTGGCAACTGATTACTGCTGTGTGATGGAGAGTTTATCTTCTTTAATGGAGTATAGGCTGACTAGATGCCAGTGGATGAACTGGCATCAAGGGACGTCTGGGTGCAAAAGTGTGGTTTGATTGGCCTTGACATATATGACATCATATATGACAGAATGCGTATATGAAAAATGCGTATATGACAGAATTCATATATGAAATCTGGCAGGGAGGTACTGGAGGGTTCAGATAGGGGAGGGCATCTAAATATGATTAAAGTTTATTGTATGAAATGGACAACAATTCAATAAAAATATACATAAAAATACCATTCACTCCTCCTAAATAACTCTGTTGCTATACCATATTAAAATGAATGGAAATTGAAAACATAAATAAAAATGAAAAGAGCAGATATCCCTGCTTATTCGTCTACATCCACACTCTACTAAGAGACACTCGTTTCAGTACATTTTCCTGGAATATACATGTCTAAAACTGTCTTTCCTAATATTGAGTCATATGTGTAGTTCACAACTTGAATTTTTCCAACATATAACAACACTCTTACATTATTTTAACCAACAGGTAAACCGAGTGGTTGACATTAGGCACTTTGGGTGACTTTGGGATCTCCGGGTGTTCACATGGCACCACACAAGTGTTTGTACATAGCCCAGTTGAACTAGCTTTAGTAAAATTCTACTTACATACCAAATCCAGAGTCACCACAGAAGCTGGCAACTTCTTTGGTCTCTGCTAATACAGAGAAATCTTGGTTTGTGGCTTTCAGCATGTGTGTGGCGCTGAACAGAACCCCCCCCCCCCGCTCACCCCATTTCAGGCCAGCATGTGTGGTTAAGCCAGCTTGGATGAGGGCTGAGGAGGAGCCCTGATTTGTAGGTCTTCTGATTTCTATAGTAAATATCACCCACTGTGGCTGCTTTCAAGTATCAACAATGTATTAACTGGCTCACAAGATGCCTGAATATGTAATGACTAGTCTCGAGCTGCTGTGAAACCCTTGTGGTAGTTGTGGTAGGCCTTCAGCAGTCAGTTATGGCACCTACACAACAGATGCGTTTATCTCAACATACACCGTCTTAGCCTAATTTCAAGCACCTAAAGGAAAGGTGAATATAAATGGAACAAATGGCCAAGGCCATAAAATAGGAAGGAGAAAATGAACTAGGGGGACGCCCTTCTCATATTCCTTTAACTTGGAGGCACACAGCCTCCAAGTGGGATGAGATTCTCCTGTACGTGGATAGGTCTTGGTATTATTATGACAATTTTTCTTCTACAAGTCTGGCTTTACATTATGTTAACATCCATTAGGCGTTCTTTGCAATTTTCCCTTTCCCCACTATTAGATTGCTATGTTTGCAATAATTTTTTCCTACATAATGTTTTTTTTGTAGGCACTCATACAAGAAGCATTTAAAGTCATTCTAGTTGTGACAATAAGATAACGGAACTTTATAAGTCCAACTATGTATATAAAAATATAGGAAAAAAAATGCCAGATGTGTGTGTGCGCCTTTATCCCAGTACTCGGGAGGCAGGGCAGGCCGATCTCTGTGTAGTTCAGGAAGGCCTGGTACATAGTGCGTTCCAGGCCCGCTGGGGCTACAGGGAGATCCTTGTCTCAAAAAGACATAATATATATATATATCTATATATTATATATAGTATATATTATGTGCTTATTTCCCAAGAAACCAGTATACACTCTAATGAAGATGCTATTGCTTAAAATGTATAGAAAATTCTCTTTCAAATTGTCTTTAGTACAGGATTAGTATATGAATGAAAATTGGTTAGTTGGCCTTGTCAAAGGACAAAATTACAAAGTAGCAAGATGGTGGCTCACTTATGTAATCTAGTACTTGGGTATCTGAGGCAGGAGGATTGTGAGTTGAGGACAGCCTGAGCTATATAGTAAATTCTAGATCAGTACGGGGACTGGACTACAATATAGAGCCGTGGCTCCAAAGACAAAAAAGGGGGCTGAAGAGATAGCTCAGAAAGCCAGAGTGTTTGCTGCATGAGCATCAGGACCTGAGTTTAAATTCCTGGCACCCAAAGCTAGGCATGGCTGGTGGCTCCTGTAATCCCAGTGTTGTGGGGTAGAGACAGGAAGACCACTGGGGCTTTCTGACCACCAACCTAGCTCCAGATTCAGCGGTAGATCCCGTCTGAAGGATATAAGGGGAAGAGGGATGTAGAGGACTCCCAACATCCTCCTCTGGCTTCCCTGCATACACAAGTGGTCGTATACCACACACAAGTAAAAAATAATAATAATAATAATGTAAAACAAAAGGGACAAAATTACAATTTAAAGATCTTAATTAGCTTTACTTTATTAAAGTTTCATTGATGATGATGGTGATGATGGTGATGATGGTGTTTCATATGTGTGTCTGTGGGGGGAATACACACATGCCATAGTATGGAGGTCAGAGGACAACTTTGGGAAGCCAGTTAATTCTCTCCTATTGTGGGTTCCAGGCATCAAGCTCAGGTTCCCAAGGATGCATAGCAAACAGCAGCTAAGCCACCTTGCCAGTCTCTAGCTTTACTTTTGATTCTATAATCAAGGAACATTTCATTCCATAAAACTGAGAAAGTGCTCCAATGAGTTGAGCAGAAGAGGGATTAAGGAAGCAAAAGGAAAAGAAAAGGCAGGTGTCAATAGTCCTTTCTTTATAAAGCTGGGATGGTGAGACTGAAAAAAAGAAAAATAAATAATGGGCACCAGAATTCTTAGAGTTTCACTGTTTGTGCAAGGGGTGAAGGTAGAATACGGTTCGTTTTCTTCCAATAGAATCTGGCTCTTTAGGAACTTTGGCAGTTACCTCCCTAATCCCATCTTCTTAGAAGGCCAGATAAACAGCCTCATTCTTGGTGACATGGAGCTTCAGCATGAGTAACTCCTTATGGATTGTCAGTATTGGGGCCCAACGCCTTGGTTCTTAGTCTAAAACAGTTGCCTCCTGTTGTTTTTATTTTATATCCTAAAGTACTATGTCATGAGTTTAAAAATGGAAAATTAAAAAAAAAAAAAGAAAATACAAGCTCTGGTAAAGAGCACTAGCTTTGAAATCAGAAAATCTGGATTCAAGTCTAACCTCCAGAGCAGCTTGGCTCTGAGCAGGTGAGAGACGAGGCCCAGACACCTCCCAGGAGCCCCAGCAGCTCCTGGAAGGGGAAACTCCAGACTTCCTACCCACTAGCTGGCTTCCCTGCCCCCTGGACCCAGATACAGACATTTCAAACAAGCCCTGGAGAACAGGTAGGCGAATACCATGTGGCCTGGGGTTCAAGCCTGCCTAACTGCTACCTATCTCAGGCCTCTGGGTGAGCTCCTGACTAGCTGGGCAAGAACTAGCTGGTCACTTTAGTACAAAATCAGAAGTGAAAACCTGAAGCCTAGGCCAACCAGCCTTTCATACCTTATAAGAAGACAATGAATGTACCTGAAGAATATAAGCTGAATCAGTCTTCAATTCAACAAAGAAACACTTGCGTTTCAAAGCAGAATCACAAACAACAAAAGAAATCCACTTGCCAATATCACAATAAAAAACAAAAACATGAAAAACCCAAATAATAAGTCTCCACTAAATACTACCAATCCTGTAAAAGACTCCTAAAATGAAGACCCCTCCGCCTCAGATGTAACCCAGGACATGGATCCTTAAAAGAACCATCATAAACATGGATGTGGGAACGGGTCTAGATCTGATTAAGAAATGCACAAAGATCAATAAAAAATTAAGGAAAAAGAGAAAAAGGAAAGGTTGTTGATTAAGCCAGGGGAAGAAGCCAGTAAGCAGCATTTCTCTGTGATTTCTGCATCGAGCTCCTGACTGAGTTCGGCCTTAACCTCCCTCAGTGACACAAAGTGTAAGCCAAATAAATCCTTTCCTCCCCAAGTTGGTTTCAGTCAATGTTGTATCAGAGAATCAAAAAGCTACTGAGAACAGTTACAATAACAAGTTGTGATAAATTTTCTCAACGGCATGGGTAGGAATGGATAGCACTGATATGGTCATACAGTAGAAGAAGCTATTGTTAAAATGAATGAATGGTAAGTGCTAAGGTAGATGAATATTGAAAACAGAAAATTTAGCAAAAGGAAATTCACTGAATACTATTTATGCACATTGTTACAATAACTGCATATTGAGAATATGCATATCTAAGAATAAAAATCTAGTCAGAAAGAATAAATACTGTTTGTGGAGTAGTGATTATTGCTGGGGAATAAAGAACTAGAAGTAACTATTAAAAAAAAGTCTACCCTCCAGCAGTTGTTGTATAGCTGTGCATACCTTGACTTCACATGACCTCCCAGGACCTCAATTTCCTCTGTATTTTGAGAATAACTCCTGCTCCAGAGGTCATTCTGAAAGTCACACTATTCGAGACCTTTTTTTTGAGATGGGGTCCCCTATAGCCCCGGCTGGCCTGGAACTCACTCTGTAGACCAAGCTGGCCTTGAACTCACAGAGATCCACGTGTCTCTGCCTCCCAAGTGCTAGGATTAAAGGCATGCACCACCACGCCTGGCTTAAAGATGGTTCTTAGCTGCCATGTGGGTGCTGGCAATCAAACCCAGGTCTTCTGCAAGAGCAGTCGGCACTCTTAACCACTGAGCCATTTCTCAAGCCCTTGAGACATTCTTATAACACCATGTGTCATAAAACACACTATTCAA
The DNA here is from genome assembly GCA_009823505.1 of Rhizomys pruinosus. Classification (NCBI taxonomy): domain Eukaryota; kingdom Metazoa; phylum Chordata; class Mammalia; order Rodentia; family Spalacidae; genus Rhizomys; species Rhizomys pruinosus. The sequence goes on along the minus strand of VZQC01011003.1, from coordinate 2,263,080 downwards.
ATGTAGGCTATTGTCAGTCCCATTTGAATGGAATGTGTTTGGCAATTGTATTTTGGCAATGCCAAAAATCAGATGTGCTTTCTGAAAGTATAAATATTCCATCACTGAAAAAGTATTTGTGGAGTAGTGAGAAATATATTTGATTTTTGTACCTGACTCTGGGCCCAGAGCACCTAAAAACCCTTGGAATTTCCTGAGTGATAGAAGTTCTTTTGTTCTTCACAAGGAATACCTTTTGATCATGACTGAGTTTATGTTAATGAGGTGACTAGGACTGGTCCCTAGGTAGCCTCAGGATGGGGCCGGCTCCCAGAGAGACCAGGCTGGAACTTTCAGCTCTGTCTACCAGCTATTACAAGGAAAGTGAGCACTGAGATTAAACTGTTATCAAACTCCAGTGAAAAGGTTTGATGGACACATTAGGGTGACGGTGGGTAATCTGCTTGGGGGGGGGTGTCTAGAAGCTGCTGACCCAAAGCTTTGAGACCCAGGCATCTCTGAAATGAAATAAAAGGACTTATTAAGAGCTATTGCATGGGCTGGGGTTTAAGTCAGCAGCACGGCATGTCCACATAATCTTGGTTAGGTCCCCAGCACTAAAACAAAATAAATAAATATAAAAACAAGAGCTGTTACAGATGCTAGTTAGAAAAATGACCAGGTCCTGGGTCCAGTTCCACAGCCGCCAGCAAAAGAGTTAGATAGTCGCTGGCAATATGTCCACCAGATCCAAGAGCAGAGGGTATGTTCATTACAGAATTTGGGAACAGCATGAACGGGTGAGTGGACTCTCCATTGGCTGTAGATAAGAAAGAGGCGGTAGCATGAAAACAGGGAGTGTGAGCTGACAGGGAAGCTCTCAGAAGTCTTGTTACTTCTAGATGATGGGATTTTAGTGGAGATTTCAATATGTCTTCTGGAATGTAAAGCAATCTATTGTTGCTTCGGCCCAAAGCTGTTATCTGATTAATGTCCCTGGTCTCTCTTACTCTGTCATCTTCTGGCCCTTGAAATTAAATTTAGGACACCTTAGACGTTTTCTTTTCAAAGCACCAAGCACTTTAAGCCCCCGTACCTTGTCTTATGCATCTTTTCTAGCTGGATGTTCCTGAGTTGTAATCTTTTGAAATAATAATTGTCATTAAAGTAATTAATAATGCTAAGGCTGGGGCTGGAGAGATGGCCTAGTGGTTAAGAGTGCTGACCGCTCTTGCAGAGGACCCGGGTTCGATCCCTAGCACCCACGTGGCAGCTGAGTGAGAACCGTCTGTAACTCCAATTCCAGGAGAACTCCAGTTCCAGGGGAATCCGAGACCCTCTGCTGACCTCCGAGGCATTGCACGACACGGGTGCACAGACCTACATGCAGACAGTACTTTCATACAAATAAATAAATAAATAAATAAATAAATAAATAAATAAATAAATAAATATAATGCTAAGGCCATTGAGATGGCTCAGTGGGTAAAGGCGCTTGCCGCTAAGTCTGACAACTTGAGTTCAACCCCCAGAATTCCAATATGGTGGAAGGAGAGAAATGTCTCTCAGAAGCTGTCCTCTAACCTCTGTGTGTGCATGCAAACACACACATACAAACATACATATATACATACATACATACATACACACACATGCATGTGCTCACAGAAAATAAGCAAATGTAAAAATATATTAAAAGGTAATTAATCATACTAATAGTAACTAAAATGCTTTTCTGAATTGTGACCTATTCAAAGGAATCTATTGAACCTGAGAGTGAGACTCTTAGGAACTGCCACCTTCTGCCTGTTTGATCAGAAGTATGGGAGGTATGGACTGAGAATCGAAGTGGGAGCAGTCTTGTGAGGCTGAGCCCAGCTATTAGTAGAAGTCAATCCTCACCAGGTACATAGTAGCAGAACATAGCTAAATGGTAGGACACCCCACCGATGTCTGGAGAATTGTCTGGTGAGGGGAGCTCACCCCTATTTATTATCAGAAGTGCAGTGGGAGCATAGAGAATCTATAATTTCAGAGTCAGAAGCTAACAACTGTCAGACCAAGTCTGGTAGGTCCTGTGTGAGCTGGATGCAGATAAATTGTGCCCTGCTGTATAGCCCTCCTGACTCTTGGATTCTCGCTTCTTCCTGACTCCTGCTTCTCACACTCACTCCACGGAATGAAACAGAAAAGCTATACATAAAAATGAAATTTGAAAAGATTCTGCCCAGGTTTGACAAAAACACCATCATTCTCTGCCAGTGTCCTGGCCAGTCCACCCTCCCTGGAGATCTGCATCACACCCCTCCTCCCTCTCTTCCTTTCTTCCATCCTTCATTTCCTTTTTGGGGGGTGGTCTCATGTGTCCCGGCTGACATAAACTCACAGTCTTTCCGTTTCCTCCTCCCAGGTACTGGGATTATAGACATTCTACCATGCCTCACCTTAGGCCTTCCTTTTGGGGGGGGGGGGCTTTTTTTGAGACAGCATCTCCTTGTATCCCCAGCTGGCCTGGAACTCACTATGGAGACCAGGCTGGCCTTGAACTCACAGAGATCTGCCTTCTTCTGCCTCCTGAGTGCTGGGCTTAAAGGTGTGCATCACCATGCTCAGCTGATTATGCCTCTTTTAATTGTTCAATTTAGGGGTCTGGAGAGATGGCTCAGCAGTTAAGGGCACTAGCTATTCTTCCAGAAGACCTGGTTCGAATCCCAAAACCCACATAGCACTAAGAACTGCCTGTCACTCCAGTTCCAGAGGATCATATGCCCTCTCCATCCTCCAAAGGCACTGAACTACACATGTGCACTTACATGTATGCAGACATATCACTCATACACATAAAATTTATAAAATATATATTCAATTTAGAGTGCTGCCATTCCTGACACTTACAGATAACCTTGGTCTATAGGCAGATGCCGCAGTGGAACATGGGGCATGAGGATGCTGTTCTGTCTTTGTCTGAGCTCAGGAGTGAGAAACTAACTAACCCCCAATCCAGCCACGCCACTGATGCTGCTAAATTGATCCCAGCCACCTACCCCAACCTGCTAGGTCACATGAATGAAACATTTAGCCTGGTTAACCCAAGTTTCTTGCTGTAAAACCAGCTCTTCCTGGTCTGCTGGAACAATTACTGAAGTCCTGTCATCTGCAATATTCATTTTAAATCTAACAGTATAGTCTCCTATGTTCATAACAAAGAAATAACAACTACCTAAGTATTCTAACAATGACTATACAATGTATAGTCTACTGAATACATCCACAGACAAAATGTATATATGATTTTCCTGCATTCTATACTATCTTTTTTGTTTTGGATTAAAAGTGTTCTTTGTTTTTAAGAAAATAAATAAGGAAAACTGCTTCACATTCTGAGGAAAAAGAATACTCACATGTGGCCATAAAGAATTCATTTTTGGCCAGTACTATGGCTTGGATTTGGTTTGACTGTGTCCCCCGGGGGTTCATGTGCTGAAATTCAATCCCCATTGTGAGTTATTATGAGGGTGTTTAGAAGCAGAGCTTGGAGATAATTAGGGTTAGATAAGGTCATCAGGGTGGACCCCCATCATTTAATCCTGTGACTTTATAAGAAGAGAGACCAGAAGAGATGCATGCAGTCTCTGTTTTTGCCACCTCAGGACTCTGCCAGCAAGACATCCGTGACTGCCATGACCCCTCGTTCAACTTTTTACCTACAGAATGGTGAGCCAAGTAAACGTCTATTTTTATTAACTTAGTCTGTAGTGCTGTGTCATTGGCAACAGAAAATGACTAATCCTGTTACAAGCTGTTCTATATCAAAGCATCTGTATCACAAGTCTTCCCTGCGGGCCCCTCTCTATCTATATTGTCCTGTCTGATCAGGCAGGGCTTTGTAGTTAGTACCAATAAAATACCTTTTTTAAAGGTAAACACAATCTAGTAATATTTGGGTTGATTTACAAGATACAGTGGCTCTCTCTTTAAGTTGCTTATCTCAGGTATTTTCTCCCAGCCAGAGAAAAATTAGTTGGCATTTGATAGTTTTCCATGTTTTGAACGTTTAAGGTTTTAAGACTAAACCTTGGGTGTCTTGTTTAGTTGACCAAGATTGTAGCAAAGGGATTTGATGGTCTCAAGCCAAATTTATCAGTTTGAATTGTTGTACGGAGTCCTCTAGGAAGGCCCCATTTCTAACTGTTCTCTATATCTGCTTTTGGAAACTGAGATCGGTATTATGTAGGGAATTAGATTTCATGGCTAAGAGTGTTTGGGAAATTCAAGATTAAAGAACCATCGGGATCCAAAATCAATTGATGTGTGATGAGCTTGAATTAGGAACATAAAACTACCAAGTTTCTGAGAAAAAAAAATATATGAAGTATGAAAGATTTTTTATGACTTTGGGGTATGCAAAGATATCTTAGAACTTTTTTTTTTGTCTTTTTGAGATGGGGTCTCCCTGCAGCCCCAGCTGGCCTGGAAATCACTCTGTAGACTAGGCTGGCCTTGAAATCACAGAGATCCACCTGCCTCTTGCCTCCTGAGTCCTGGGATTAAAGGCATGCACCACCACGCCTGGCATAGAGGCGGTTCTTAGCTGCCATGTGGGTGCTGAGAATTGAACCTGGATCCTCTGGAAGAGCAGTCGGTGCTCTTAACCACTGAGCCATCTCTCTGGCACCAGAACATTAAAAAAAAAAACATATTTGATCACGCAACATAGAATAAAGACCCAAGAAGGCATTAATTAACCTCTTAACTCTCATTAAGGAAGCTACATCATGCAACAGGAGGCCAGGAACTCAAAAGAGCATGAATGGCCAAACCATGGAGATTAGGAATCTACAGTTTGGTTCCATGGAAAGGTTGCCATATTCAGCTTCACCCACCTAGGGATCAGGGAACATCGTAGAAGAGTAGGCAGAAAGATTGTAAGAGCCAGGGAGGCAAGACCAAACAGAAATGAATCCTACAAGCTCCTGGGACTCTGTTCAAATGAGCCTACAGCATTTGTATCAGCACAAAACACATGCAAGCTCAGCAGGACAAAAACCCAGCGTAGAATTGCAGAAATGAGTAGCAGAACCCAGTCTTGGCTGAAGAAATATTGGCAGCTGATCACAGTTGGATGAGGAAGAACTGGCCTTCTTTAGGAAAGGGACTCCGGATAGGCTGACTACAGCTCAGCGGATGAGCTGGCACAGAGGAGAGTAGTTTAGCGCAATGGACCCTAGCACAAATGACAGAATGTGTGAGTTCTGGGAGCAGGGAGGGGGCTGCAGAGGGTGCCAATGGAGAAGTGAGTAAAAAGCCAATTAAGATTGAAAAATTATTTTTGAAACATAAAAATTTCAATAAAAAATTTACAGTAAAAAAAAAATTTACAGTAAGCTGGGCATGGTGGTGCACGCCTTTAATCCTAGCACTTGGGAGGCAGAGGCAGGTGGATCTCGGTGAGTTCAAGGCCAGCCTGGTCTACAGAGTGAGTTCCAGGCCAGCTAGGGATACAGAGAGACCCTGTCTCAAAAAAAACCAAAAAATTTTATAACATAAATAATATAAAAAGACAGATTTGACTTCACTAGCCAAGTGAATATGTGGGTTGTTACCATTAAAAATAAGCTGCTGTGCATATTATTTGCACCAACTGAAAGCCTTGTTCCTCATAAGTATAGGAAGATTTTCTCTTTGTTTTTGTTTGAAAATTTCTACCCCTTCCTCTCTCACCAACTACTTCCATACCCCCACTCCCTCATAATTTGTCTTCTTTGATTACTGTTACATGCACTTACATTTCTAAATGTACGCATATAATGCACTGCGTCCATTGCATGGTGCTCCTTTGTGCCTGCGTTTAGGACTACCCACTTGAGATAACCTCTCGGGGAGCTAGTCCCTAGAGAAAATTGATTCTCCCTCCCTCAGCATCCATTGATTGCCTATAATTTACCCCATCCATCTTGTTTAAAGTTATTATTGAAAGATGTGTATTGGGTACTGTCATTTTATTTCTGTTTGTGTGTTAGTCTTTTTTCATGTTTCCATAATGATAGTTTCATTCCTTTTCTTTCCCCAGCTTCTTGGGTATGTTTATTCCTTTCTTTTTTTTTTTTAGTGTTTGTATAACATTCATTTATTTGTGATAGAGTTTGCATGTCCAGAAACATACATGGAGAGAAGAGCATAACATGCAAGAATTGTTCTTTGTATCTGCCATGGAGTTCCTGGGATTCTAACACATATAGTCAAGTTAGCAGCCAGTGTCTTTGATCACTGAGTCACCTTGATAGCACCATAGTTAACATTTATTAATGAGAAAGTGGCTAACCTTCCAGAAACAACATAACCCATAAGAACACTGGTTAGTGTTAGTTAGACACTGGTTCCAAGGTGAGTTCAGAGATACAAATGGTAGGATTGTGAACATGGATCATACAGACATCCACTTGGTATGTGTATTCTGAGGAGCACAGGGTGCAGCAGAGAATAAATACTGCACTGATCTTCATGGATCCTTGCTTGTCTAGGTATCCTTTGTGACTTTGTAGAGTTCTTGAAAATGGGGATCCCACCATCAGCTCTTTTAATAATTCTGTGAATAGCTATAATCAGGAGCCTGAAGGAAGAACAGAAGTTTGGTTGTTAGGGTTGGCTCTGAGCTAATGCAATGACATCACAGAAGTCTCCATCACAGAAAGCCCCTCATCAGTTGGTCCATGCATTATTTGCACTAGGCTCCACACTGAGATGGAATCCTCAGGCTGCCAACAAGGCTGCTGACCATGGAAGTGCGTGACACTTCTTGGGAGCACCAACACATGCTTACATGCTCCAGCACAGACATTATTCCTTTCTTCAGTCTGGTATTGCTTTGAATGTTCTCTGCAAGGCTGGTTTGGTGGACATGAATTCTTTCAGCTTATTTATATTGTGGGAGATTTTTCTTTCTCCTTTGACTAAGATAGACAGTTTTGCTGGGTAAAGTATCCTGGATTGGCATCTATGGTCATTTAGAACTTGGGGGTACATTGCTCCAGGCTCTTCTGGCTTATGGCATTTGTGTTGAAAAATCAATTGTTATTGTGATGGGTTTTCCTTTATATATATAACTTGTCTTTCTCTTGTAGCTTCGGTACTCTCTTTCTGTACTGTATACTTACTGTTTTTACTATGATATGCCATGGGGAGTTTCTGTTCTGTCCTGTCTGGTGTTCTGTGTGCTTCTTGTATCTGTACTGATATGTATTTCCTTAAATCTTGGTTTTTCATATTATTTGTGTTTTTGTAATGTGACCTGAGTCTATGGACTTCTTTGTTGGTTGTGTGTCTGATATGAAATTCTATCCTGCCTTTGCTGAGTGGAAGTTTGGTTCTTTTTGTTTCTCACTTTCAATTGTTATTGTAGGGGCCAGGGTTATTCCAGGCTGGCCTGCTGTGCTAGGTGGGCAATCACAGACAGCAAGGACTGAGAATGTGTGGATTGCAGTAGGGTGGACTGGTTCTACCAAGTGCTCAGGCTTACTTCTTCCTGTTTTATAACACACACCTGTAACCTTAACCCTCAGAAAGCCAAAGCAGGAGAATCACAAGTTACTGATGGGACTTCACCAAAGAAAGGAAAGAAAGAAAGAAAGAAAGAAAGAAAGAAAGAAAGAAAGAAAGAAAAAGAAAGGGAAAAAAGAAAGAAGTAAAAAAGATAAATAGAAAATTTAATTCTAATAAATTAAGTAATTTAATGAAAAGACATGTTTTTTAAAAAACTTAGTTAAGAAAGTAAAAAGGAAAGGGCTGGGGACGTAGCACATGCACAGAGCTCTGGGCATAGTGACTCCTGCCTGTCATCTCAGCACTTGAGAAACAGAGGCAGGATGATCAGAAGTTCAAGGTCACCCTCAGCTACTTAGTGGATTATGTGAGATCTTAGAGAGAGAGAGAGAGAGAGAGAGAGAGAGGAAGAGGAGAGGAGGCGGAAAAAGGGAAAATTAATAGACTAAAAGAAAATATTCACAATTCAGTTAGGTGGAAAGAATTCAAGAATTAAAAAAAATGATAGTGATCAATTGAGAAATAAATAATTAAAAGACAAAACTAAGAAAGGATTAAGCAAGCCGGACATGGTGGCACATGCCTTTAATCCTAGCCCTTGGGAGGCAGAGGCATGAGGATCTTTGTGAGTTCAAGGCCAACCTGGTCTACAGAGCGAGTTCCAGGACAGCTGGGGCTACAGGGAGCAACCTGTCATCAAAAAGACAAAAAAAAAAAAAAAAAAAAAGAAGAAGAAAGGATAAGTAAAACAACCAAATTATTTCACACGAGAATATATGTGGTCTTTCAGTTCCATGTGGTCTATAAAATGGTCAGTAGTCAAGAAAATGCAAATTAAAACCATAAGGTACCAGTTCATATCAACTACAATAGCAAAAAGGAGCTTTCAATATTGTTCTAGTGCTTTTCCACTGCTGTGATAAAACACTGATCAAAATCCACTTGGGGAAGGAAAGACTTTATTTGACTTACATGGCCTGATCACAGTTCATCCTTGGGAAGTCAGACAGGAGCTCAGGGTAGAAACTGAAGCAGGGACTCAGAAGAAAGCTGACTACCGCCTTGCTTCTCTGGCCTGGGGTCAGCTCAGGCCCACCTGTTCAGGGCTGGCACAACCCATAGTGGGCTGGGCTGTCCCACATCAATCAGCATTAAGAAAATCCCTCACAGACATGGACACAAGCCAATGCAACTCTTCAGTTGAGGTTCCCTCTTCCCAGGTGATTCTAGGTTGTGTCAAGTTGACAAAAAGAAAAAAAAAAAAAAAAAAAAAAAAAAAAAAAAAAAAAAACTCAACACAAAACAAAACAAAAACTAACCAACATAAATATCAAGTATTTGCAAAGATGTACCACCTGTGATATACTCCTGGTAGGGACAGAAAATAGTACAACTACTTCCGAAAATTGTTTCCCAATAAGCAAAAGGTTACTGGCAACTATGACCCCATTCGTAGTTTAATGTCAGCACCTCTCCATGTTTATATATTATCTAATGCACACATATACACAAACATCCAGAGAAAATTTTGCTGTACTAAAGAGGAATGAAAAAGTCCATTGGTATAAAGAATGTTCAAAGCAAGTTTAGCAGGTTTATTTAAAAGGGCAGTGAGCTACTGATTCACACACATACATGGATTGCACAAACATGAAGACAGATTCATGAGACATTATGTCTAGGGAACAGCTTGCATAAACTAATGCTTGCCACACGATACCATCTTTGTAACATACAAGAACAGCTGACACTAAAACCACATGGATAGAAATATCTAGGAGTGTCTCAGGGAAGATCTAATAAGAACCAGAAAGGGCCACAAGAAAGTCTGTGGACTGAAGGGAATGTTTTAGCTCTTGTCTTAGGTGATAATGACAAAAGTACATACTTTGGGGTAACTAATAGATTTTCAACTCACAGAAAAGACAAGGTGCTTCTGTATTCTCTTCATTCAGATTCATCAATTTTTGGATTTAGACTGTTGTCAGAAGCCATTGTGGAAAGTGCATGCTTAGAATCTGGACCTTATTAAAGCAGAAAAGGGAAGACTGTTTTGCTGAATAATGTCTAGGAATTTGTTATACACCTAAAGAAATGTTATGTATATTTATTCATTACTTCCCATTATTTTTTTGGACGTGAAACCTAGTTTTCAATGCAAACCTGTGGCACATTTTTGGGACCCAATGCTTGAAAAGCGTAAGCCTCAGCCAGGACTGTACAGTGGGGAGCTTTAAAACTGCTTCTCCCCCCCCCCAAAAAAATACCCCCAAAACCCCTGCTCCTCCCCATTTAAAATACAGGCTGTACTTCAGACTAGACAAACTAGATTCTTGATAGAACTAAGACATCAAACTAAACCCCAAGTGATCCCAGTGTGCAGCCGAGTGGAGAACTGTGGGGCCGGATAAAGCCATGATGGCTGAGTTATAAGAGGGCTGGCTCCTGGCCCCATAACCTAGAAGGCCAGCAGGAGACGGGAGCCACTCCCACTCACCATACTGGACATCAGGCACCTGCAGCCCACCCCCCAGGGGAGTGGAGCTTGAAGCGTAGCATTCCTAAGCTTGTCCCTCCTGAGGTCTGTCTGCCCTGTCCTCGAGGCGAATGGCACAAGCCATAAGCTTATCTGGGGTGGGAGGAGGGACGCTATGGTATTCCTGCCATAAAACTTAGCCATTGCAGAATGAATATAGGCTTCCCCTCCGTCCCACCCAACTCCTGGTCAAAGAACCCACCCAAAAACTATATTTAGAGTGCTTAAAACCCCTGCAATAAATGAGTTTGTTCGCTTCCACAACTCCTGTGTCTTTCTCTGGATCCCTTAGGGGTCACTCGCCATTCTGGGGACCCTCCTCTGTTCCTTCCTGCTTCCCTCCTTTGCCCCCCCCCCTTGCTGGCACTCGTGCCACAGGGGTCATGACTGCCATACCTGGGAGGCAGGAACCTCACGACATGGAGGAAGCCAACGGAGAACCACTATTCTATGTGAAAAATTACATCTCTTTGAAGCATCTATATTTGCTCCATTAAATTATGGCTCACATTTAACATTATTGCCACTTCCCAAGTCCTGTTGCTATGATTTGTATTTGGTAAGTCACCCAAAGGCTGCGCGTTGAAGGCTGGACCCCAGGCTGGAGCCCTGATGCTACTAGGGGATGGTGGAAACTTGAGTGGGAACTGGTTTAGAGAAGTCGTCTCACAGAGGCATGCCCCTGAAAGCTACGTTAGGACCCTGACCCTTGCCTCTCGCTCCGTCGCCTGGTTGCCATGAGGTGAGGGTCTCCGTTCCACACTCTCTCCTGGCTGTGTTCCTTCTGCCTCACACAAGCCCAGAACAGCAGAACTTACTGACCGTGGACTGAAAACTCAAACTATGATCTAAAATCAATCTCTTTTCTGTTTAACTAGTTTATCTTGAAGCAACAAAAAGTCAACTGAACGCGCCTGTTTTCCTGGAGCAGAGATCTGCCTTCCCAGTTAGTTCCCACCTGGCCCCTTGTCTAACGTTGGAACTCTAGACTTTATCCTTTCAACCTCTAGTTCTAGCCTGCAGTCCATTCAAGTGCCGAGCTCTCTAGAATAGCTGCTGAGGTAGACCCAGGCTCAGGTGGGGAGATGTGTCAGGAAGGCTTGGCAGAACATAAAGATTAAGATAATAGAATACATCAATCACTAAATAAACTAAGATTCATATTACTACTCATCCCTTTCTCCCTTAATTTCCTTCCTTCCTTCCTTCCTTCCTCTTTCCTCATGGTGCTTGGGATTGAACCTTGCACATGTGAGGCAGGAGCTCTATCAGCGAGCTACATCACCAGGCCTATTTACCTACTTTCTTCAGCTGGGCTGCATACTAGCAAATGATTGGACATGGTGCCAAGCCCCTCTACTGCTATCCAATAAGATCAAGGCTTTGCGCCCTGGGACTGTTCTGTGTGTATATCCTGAACTTTGTCAAAAAATGTATGTCCCAGGCTGTGCTTGGTCTTAGCTCCTGGTTTCTTCCCTCAAGTCCACAGTCTCAGTTTGACCTCCTAGATCTCATAGCTGATTTGGCTCTTTCGGTCCAGCTGCTGGCTCCAAGGGCAACTTCACAGCATACATCTAGCTCAGTGAGTTCCCCTCTTTGGTTCCAGCACCTTCCAACCAAACCTGGGCTCCCCTCTCAAGTGCAAGCTGAGTGAGCCTCAGCTTAAAGAAGAGCAAAGGCAGTTTCTCCGGCTCAGCTGGCTTGCTGGTCTCACCTGAATGGACAGTTTGGGTGGGACTGTCTGTCTGGCCTTATCCTCTGGCATGGCCTGGCAGGCCCTGTTCTGCTGGACGTCCCAAAGAATTGGAATCAAATGAGAGAAAATGCCTGGAGAAGCACAAGGCTAAAGCCCTCATATCAGGTTTCTGTGTGCTTCTGAGGGGCTGGTGTCTGCCCCAAATTCCATTCCACTGACCATGTGCTGTATTCTCAGTGCAGGCATCTGGATGAAGTGTGTATCAGAAAGCACAGCTATCCTCAGGGCTCCCAGGGCCCTCCTCAATATCCGCTTCCCCTGGCTTGGACCTGCTCCTTCTTGGCCTGGTCCATTTCTTTGATCTGGGATTTATCTCCACGTCCATTCATGGCTTATATCAGCCCCTGGACTACAACTCACAGCATGGATCCCTGCCAAATTCCTGACATGAGGTTCATGTCTGTAGTTCATGCCCTGTGTCTACTCCAACAGCAGCACCTAACTTTGCTGGGGGAAACCAATGCTCACCTCAATCAGAAACCACATTAGCTCTAGCACACATGCTTTCTTTGGTCTAGGTGTGGGCAGAGACCCACTCTGAATCATTCCTATGCTCTGTTACAAACTTGAATGAGGGACTGGCAAGTTTTAAAGTGGCCGAAAACAGTAAAAACTGCTTATCTTGAAGTCATTGTTGTACCAGTAATCCAGGCTTCTGACCTACTTCCTGCCATTTCCTTCTACAGCTTTTCTTCAATTCTCAGAACTCTTAAAAAGGAAAGAAGCTGATTCTTCTGTTTGTGATCGGTAGCTAAAACTCATTTATAGGAGATGGCTAGGAGATGGCTCAGCAGTTAAGAGTACTTGCTGCTCTCATAGAGACCCAGAATTCAGTTCCCAGCACCCACATGACAGGTCATGAGCACCTGTAACTCCAGTTCCAGGAAATCTAGCACTTTCTTCTGTCTACTGGGGGCACCAGGCACTTACATTGCACACTTACATATATGCAGGCAAACACTCATACACATAAAATAAAAATAAATCTTTATTTTAAAACCAGTTTATAGGGGCTGGAGAGATGGCCTAGGGGTTAAGAGCGCCGACCGCTCTTACAGAGGACCTGGGTTCGATCCCCAGCACCCACATGACGGCCGAGAACCGTCTGAAACTCCAATTCCAGGAGAACTCCAGTTCCAGGGGAATCCGACACCCTCTTCTGACCTCCACGGCATAGCACGACACGGGTGCACAGACCTGCATGCAGACAGTACATTGATACACATACAGAAATAAATAAAAATTTAAAAAAAAAACAGTTTATAGAAAAAAATTCTTAATATTTTCCCAAGATTTTTATATTATTTTGTAAAGGTAATTTACATTACAAAATTTCATTAAAGGGCTACAGAGCTTCAAAATTAGACCAAAGATCTTTCTGAGCAAGTGTCACTTTGCAGATGAGAAAAATCAAACCTGTGGAATTTAGGTAACACATGGTACCTGGTCATCTGCTTATTTATTCTATTTTATTATAATGGTGGTTGTCAAACCCAGGCTCCTAGGTGTGCTAGACAGGTGTTCTGCCGCTGAACTATATTCCCAAAGTAACTTACTGGCTATATTAGAAGACCTGTCTAAGACTCACTTTTATTTATATTTGGATAACTTTTCTTTCCTTAACAACATGTTCATAATTTACTCAACTTGAAAACCACGTCTCAGTGCTTCAAACGTTACTAGAGGGTTGTTTTTTTTTTTGGAGTAATTGCTTTATAATTTATAATTGGTCACTAAGAATAAAGGCATTCATTCAGATTTTTCTGTAACATTTCTTGCTTCTAAGAGGATAAACTATCTTTTCCTTTGTTCTGAAAGTAATTGTTATGATTATTAACACCTGCTATTTCCAATATATGTTGTGTACTTCATTTGCAAAAATAACATTTTAATTCTGCGCAAGTAGAGTGGTATTTAATTTATGGTGTAGAAAAAATGTTGAGTGTTTGGGATCGCTTGTCTATTACTTGTGTGATCCTAGCCAAGGTAACTGTTTAATAATTCTGAGTCCCATTTCCTCATCTGTGGAACAGCAAGACAGTGATGTCCATCTCCTTGAGCCCCAGGACAGATTGGATGAGACCTGTTCATGGTTCTTGCTCCCAGCCTAGCATGTGCTGGCCCAACCTTTGTTGAGTATAATTGCTTCCCAGGTCCACTTTGCTCTCCCCAAATGCCTTCTTAAAGTGGTGTGCTAGGCAGATTATGCAAAACTGTCATTAGAACCTAATCATAGAGTGTTCTTCTGACAAAGTACATCTTGGAGTATTTCAATCAGGAACGTCGCCAGTAGTTTTTGCAAGCATAGCTCTTCAGCAAAAACAAGCCTTTGAATGACAGAACTGTTCATTCCTTTGGCTTCCTGTCTACTTTAGGTTACTTCGATCCTGCAGATGTTTAGACTTAACCTGTAGAGGGAGGCAGCTAAACTCTGCATTTACGTCTAATGGAAGAGGAAACTAAGGCACAAGGGAGACAGTGTGGGGCTTGCCCATCAGCAGAGCAACAGAAGAAAGACTTTCCAGTTCTCTTAGCTTTGCCACCCTCAGTGGTCAAGAATTTTTGCTAAATCAAGAAATTAGTTCCCCAGACAAAGAAATGATACAGAAGCTTGTCCCATTTCAGAGAAGCTTCCAGGCCATGAAGACCAGGGGAAACACATAAACAGGGAGCATCTGTGGGGCTCAAGAAATGTAGACTGCAACTCCAGAGAGGGAAAGCCACAGCCGCTTCAGACGGGGGCCTCCCTCTCCACTTCCCTCCTTTCTGCTGATGGCTGCATTTAATACCTGTGGGAAACCAGGACACGCCAGTATTAGAAACAGACATTTGCCTCATTATATTCACGTTGACTTTTGTCTTCCAGTTTATTCCTATATCCTAAACACTTGAAACCTTAAAAGATTGTTTTCATTTTTTAAGCACAATCTGTATTCATTAAGATTTTTTGTTTTGTTTTGTTTTGTTTCCTTTGAGACAAGGTCTCCCTGTAGCCCCAGCTGGCCTCAACTCACTATGTAGAACAGGCTGGCCTCAACTTCATGGAGATCTACATGCTTCTGTCTCCCTAGTGCTGGGGTTAAAGTCAGGTGCCATCATGCCTAGCTGAAGCTGTTTAAAGGACATTTAAATTAAAAATTATATGAATAGGGACTGCAGGGATGGCTCAGAGGTTAAGATCACTTACCGTTCTTCCAGGGGACCAGAAGTTCAATTTCTAGTATCCACATGACAGCTCAAAACCACCTATAACTCTAGCTACAGGGGATCTGACACCCTCTTCTGGCTTCTGAGGGTAACTGCTTGTATGTGGCAGGCATACACACAAACACACATGCACACAGACAAATAAAAAATAAATAAAAATGGTTTAAATGATATGATTGTTGTTTAATTTTCTAAATTAATTTGAAATTATTTGTCTTATAGTTCAAATAAAATCATTCAGAAAGTACACATATTCCAAATCATCCTCTTTTCTGTACATAAAATTTCCATTTTATAGGCATGTCTAGCCTACAGATATTGATTTGACAAAAAAGATATATGAAATATACCTGGCTCATGAACAATAAATAATTATATAAAAATCAAGTCACTTGCTAATTTTTATGGTACAATTATTGAATATGGAGCTTGAAGTATCCATGAGATACTGGTTCAATTCCAATATTTTACAGGAGGGAATACTAGGCCCAAAAGGAATTGACTTGACTAAGGCATGGGCTGGCCACTCTGGAAATTCTCTTACTTCCCTGAAAGTTGTCATTCCACAACCCTTTCCACAAACTGACTTTTACTCTATATCTGACTGGCTGAATAAATCAATAGATTTTTCTCCCCTGTTTGCTTTATTAATTTTAACATTCTTTGAATCACTCATATACATCAGTATTCTAAAAAGTGAAAAAAAACGGACCATTATTTAAGGGAGTTTACGTTCTCATGGGACAAGGGAAAGCCATTTTTTAAAAGTAAATATAAGGACTGAGGAAATGGCTCAGTAGGTAAAGTGCTTGATAAACAAGAAGAGGACTTGATCCTTAGTACCCACAGTGAAGCCTTGGTGCAGTGGTATATGCATGTAACATCTGCACTAGAGCAGGGTGTTCGAAGAGTAAGGGCTTGTATAGCCAAAATAGCAAGCTCCGCCAGGTTAAGTAAAAGATNGTGGGTCTCTGCCCACACCTAGACCAAAGAAAGGATGTGTGCTAGAGCTAATGTGGTTTCTGATTGAGGTGAGCATTGGTTTCCCCCAGCAAAGTTAGGTGCTGCTGTTGGAGTAGACACAGGGCATGAACTACAGACATGAACCTCATGTCAGGAATTTGGCAGGGATCCATGGAATGCTGTGAGATTGTAGTCCTAGGGTGGCTGATATAATAGCCAGAATAGGACGTGGAGAATAAACTCCAGGTATCTAAAAAGAAATGGATCCTTATGTGCAATGATGGATGACAAGGTCCAAGCCAGGGAAGCAGGATATTGAGGGAAGGGTCCCTGCGATGGACCGCGGTGAGGATAGCTTGTGGAACTGTAATGTGTACATGGAACATTCTATCCAGATGCCTTGCACTGAGATACAGCACCATGGTCAAAGTGGAATTGGAATTTATTGGGGCAGACACCAGCCCCTCAGAAAGCAACAACAGAAACCTGATATGAGGGTCTTTATAGCCTTGTGTGCTTCCTCCAGGCATTTTCTCTCATTTGATTCCCAATAATCTTTGGGACGTTCCAGCAGAACAGGGTCCTGCCAGGCCATGCCAGAGAGTAAGGCCAGTACAGACTTACAAGATTCTTCACCACCCAAACTAGTTCATCACGAGGGGTTAGTACCAGGCAAGGGCCAGCTGAGCCGCGGAGGGAAAAACTGCCTTGCTCTTCTTTAAGCTGAAGCTCACTCAGCATTGGCACTTGAGAGGGGGCCCAGTTTTGGTTTGGAAGGTTGCTGGAGGAACTAAAAGAGGGGATATCTCCATGAGCTAGATGTTATGCCTGTTTGCAAGGTTGCCTCTTGGAGGCATAGCAGCTGGACCGAACAGAGCCAAATTCGCAGCTATGAGAAATCTAGGAGTCAAAACTGAGACTGTTGGCACTTGCACAGGGAAGAAACACCAGCAGGAGCCAAGACAAGCACAAGCCTGGGACAGCTACATTCCTTTTGACAAAAGTTCAGATATACAACCCACAGGAATACAGTCGCAGGGCGCAAAGGCCTCTGCGACTCTCCTATTGGAACAATAGCGTAGAGGAAGGGCCTTGGCCCCCATGTCCTGAGAACTTCATTTCTACGTATCAGCTATACCCAGCTTCGAACAGAAAGTGTAAATAGGCCTAGGTAGAGTGTAACCTCGTGATATGAGCTCTACCTAGCCACCTCAGCAAAGTTCCGTCGTTGTCGCGTTAGATAGTGATAACGCGCTGTATGCCAAGCGATAAAATATGGAGTTGAGAATAGAAGAAGTGGGACGGAGTACGGCGACACGACAGGGGAATGGGAGAAGGAAACGAAGAGGAGCGGAGGGAGGGAGGGAGGGAGGAGTAGTTCAATGGGGTGAAGAGATCATCGTCGCACGGTTGCGCTGGGTTGGGAAGGGAGGAGGGAGGGAAGGGGACAGGGCCAGGAAGGAAAATGGGTTTCCAAGATACCTTGGGTCTACCCCACTCAGCAGCTATTCTAGAGAGCTCGGCACTTGAATGGACTGCAGGCTAGAACTAGAGGTTGAAAGGATAAAGTCTAGAGTTCCAACGTTAGACAAGGGGCCAGGTGGGAACTAACTGGGAAGGCAGATCTCTGCTCCAGGAAAACAGGCGCGTTCAGTTGACTTTTTGTTGCTTCAAGATAAACTAGTTAAACAGAAAAGAGATTGATTTTAGATCATAGTTTGAGTTTTCAGTCCACGGTCAGTAAGTTCTGCTGTTCTGGGCTTGTGTGAGGCAGAAGGAACACAGCCAGGAGAGTAGTGTGGAAAGGAGCCGCTCACCTCATGGCAACCAGGCGACGGAGCGAGAGGCAAGGGTCAGGGTCCTAACGTAGCTTTCAGGGGCATGCCTCTGTGAGACGACTTCTCTAAACCAGTTCCCACTCAAGTTTCCACCATCCCCTAGTAGCATCAGGGCTCCAGCCTGGGGTCCAGCCTTCAACGCGCAGCCTTTGGGTGACTTACCAAATACAAATCATAGCAACAGGACTTGGGAAGTGGCAATAATGTTAAATGTGAGCCATAATTTAATGGAGCAAATATAGATGCTTCAAAGAGATGTAATTTTTCACATAAACATAACGTCGCGTTTCTCGGCATATCTGCTCGTGAGTTTCCTGCTACAGGTAATGGCAGTCCATGACCCCTGTGCACGTGCAGACAAGGGGGGGGAGCAGGAGGGGCAGGAAGGAACAGAGGAGGGTCCCCAGAATGGCGAGTGACCCCTAAGGGATCCAGAGAAAGACACAGGAGTTGTGGAAGCGAACAAACTCATTTATTGCCAGGCGTATTTAAGCACTTCTCAAATATAGGTTGTTGTTTTGTTTGGGCAGGGTGGGCTTTTGACCAGGAGTTGGGTGGGACGGAGGGGAAGCCTATATTCATTCTGCAATGGCTAAGTTATATGGCAGGAATACATAGCTCGTTCCGTCCAAATCCCCACACCCTGATAAGCTTATGGCTTGTGCCATTCGCCTCGAGGACAGGGCAGACAGACCTCAGGAGGGACAAGCTTAGGAACACTACACTTCAAGCTACACTCCCTGGGGGTTGGGCTTCAGGTGCCTGATGTACAGTATGAGTGCGTGGGGTGGCTCCCGTTCCTCTGCTATCTAGGTTATGAGGCCAGAGCCAGCCCTTTTATAACTCAGCCATCATGGCTTTATCCGGCCCCACAGTTCTCCACTCGGCTGCACACTGGGATCACTTGGGGTTTAGTTTGATGGTGTCTACATTATCACGAATAGACTCGCGTGAGGAAGATGGTAGGATTCTAGTCTGAAGGCCTAAGTCGTTTTAATATGGGAGGAATACACATACAGAAATACATTAAATAATAATTAAAAATTGTTTAAATAAAGTCTTGTCTAGGTAGGCAAGGCTAGCCTCGAATTCTTAGTTCTCTCCCTCAGCCTCCTAATTTTCCTACGGTTCAAGAGACAAGTATCACCATCCCACTTCAATAGATGTTCTTGCAGTTTTTTTTTTTTTTTTTTTTTTATTTATTTATTTTTATGTGTATGAATGTATTGTCTGCATGCAGGTCTGCGCACCCGTGTCGTGCGATGCCGCGGAGGTCAGAAGAGGGTCTCAATTCCCCTGGAACTGGAGTTCTCCTGGAACTGGAGTCACAGACGGTTCTCAGCCGCCATGTGGGTGCTGGGGATCGAACCCGGGTCCTCATCCCTCCAGCCCCTGATGTTCTTAACATTGTTATTCATAATAGTCAAATAGTGGAAACATCTCAAGTATCCATCTACTGATGATTGGAGAAACAAAATATAGTGATCCACACAATAGGATGTTGTCAGACAAGAAGCAGTGGGATAGTAGAAGGATGAATCTTGTGAACATTACACTAAGGGAAAGAAGTCAGTCACAAAGGACTACAAGCTGAGCTTAAACTCTGAGCTTCAGTGACTCTCCTGCCTCAGCCTTCTGATGCTAATTCTACAGGTGTGGACCACCATCCCCAGCCTGAAGCAATAATTACAATCAATTATTTTCTGTTGTTCTGCTTCCTATTCCCACCCTGCACAAAACAAGTAACTTGGAAAGAATGGACCTGCTTTTCGTTTGTTTCTCCTTTCTTTAACCCTTTGCTCCTCTGCTTGGCTTACTAGAACACTTGCTAGGTTTTATGGAATGAAGTGTTGTCCAATTCTAGAATGAAATACAAAGCCTATTAAGATCTTTGAACTAAATGGTCAGGCTAGGGACATGGCTCAGTAGGCAGAGTATTTGCCACATAAATGATCCCTAGAACAGATGTGTATCTCCACCTGTAATTCCAGTTTGGGGAAGGACCAAAGGCAAACATCTGGAGCCAGATGGCTGGCTAGACTGCTGTATTTGGATGAGCTCTGAGCATAATTGAGAGGCCATGCTTCAATGAAAAAGGTGGACAGTGACTGAGGAAGACTCCTGATGCAAATCTTGGGCCTCCATGTTGTACACATATATGTTTATGTATCCACAGACACACATGTGCCCACACACATACAAACATGCATACACATATGCATGAACACCATACACATGCAAAAATAAAACAAAAAGTAAACTAAATTGTTATAATTTTGGCCTTTTGCTATTCCTTGTCTTCACATCAAGCCTTAGTGCCTATGCCTCTCTCTCCTCTCCACTGTGAAATATGTGTCCAATCAACATAGTGTTGGGATGGAAAGAAACACAGCACCTTGAAGATAAGAACAAAATCCCAAAGACACTGACCCAGAGGTGCTATCCTAGTGGCTCTAGGGAGACCGGCTGAGGCCCAGCTGAATCTAGGCTGCACCTGTTACAGGGTGAGGGTAACTGATTTATATACACTTGAGTCTCCATTTCTTCATCCATAAAATAAGGATTAAAATATCTGCTTTATATTAGTGTGAAGCTACTCTGTAGTAGATAAGTCCACAGTGATATAATCAATACCTACTCAGCCATGGAGCCCTCTGCATGCTGATCATAAACAGCACGAGTTTTAAGCCAGTAGCTTTCATGCTGTCCATAAATTAGGAAATGCCTGGTTTCATAGCAGTAGTCAAAGGGACTTTGAGCTTCACTTCTGACCTTAAAGTTCAGAACGGAACCAGGGCAATCGTCTCCTAGCACAGGTCTGGTGAGAAGACTGCCCACCTTCACCGTCAGACTCTGCCTGGAGGCAGGACAGAGCCTGGAGTGTTGAGACTTAAGATAACAAAATCTCAACTGATCTTGGCAAGTTTTATAAGAAAAGTTTTGATAAGAGAGGAGCTAGACACCAGTTGAACCAGGAATTTCACTCTACAGTAACAATGGCAGGCCACCAAAGGACTATCTGTTGCTATAACTGAAAGTTTTCCAGGCCATGGGGGAGAGGTATACAGGGGAAATTTGTGTTGGAGTTTCTGTCTAAACCAAAGGAGATGGAGGAAGATAAGCTCCCGTGCTCACAGACTTCAGAATCCATTCATCGCTTCTTAACTGCTCTATGTAGCGCTATTTACCAAGAAGCAAGTAGAGCTGATGGGATGAAAAAGAGACCGGAGCGAAGAAAGGATGTCAGTCTAATGATGGCACAATTGTCATACTGATTTTTTTGAAAATTTTTAAATTAACTTTACTATTTCACATTTTAAATCAAGTTATTTGGAGAATGCACATATTCCGAATCATCCGCTTTTCTGCGTGTGCTTTCCCTCTTATAGTGTGTCCAGTCTTGTTAATGTAATGTTTTTATTAATTGAGAATTCCATACAATGTATTTTGATCATAGTAACCCCCTCCCTAACTCCTCCCAGATCTACCCTGCCCCCCTGCCCTCCCAATTACATGTTCTCTTTTTTAAATAATCCATCAAGTCCAATGAATGCTTCATATACAGTCCTGCATGTGTGGCAGTCCACTGGAGTGTGATCAACACACCGGAGAACACACTCTTGAGGAAAACTGACTCTCCTTCCCCAGAGGCCATAGCTGTCCATAGCTCCTCAGGGATGGAAACTTGGGAGTTCCTCCCACCTCCATACTAAAGTGTTGACTGGCTTGATCTTACACAGGTCTTATGCGGGCAACCGCAGGTGCCATGAGAACGTGAGTGCAGCTGCCTGTCATGTCTAGAGACGCTGCTTTGTTCCAGTCTTCCCTAATCTTGGGCTCTTAAAGTCTTTCTATCCCATCTTCTTCCTGGATGATCCCTGAGCCTTTTGATATTACAATATTATTTTTACTCTTGAGAACCATAGAAATGAGCTATAACCCCCCCACACACACACATACACACTCACAAAAAGAAAATCATAATGTTTTAAGTATGTTCACAATGTTGTGTTGGGCCACATTCATAACCATCCTGGGGTACATGCAGCCCACAGACTGCATGTGAGAGTCCAGGTGCAGTCTACTTATCTAACTGCAAATGGCAGCTTGAATTTATTTACATAAAAGAATAAAAGGGGGCTGGAGAGATGGCCTAGCGGTTAAGAGCTCCGACCGCTCTTACAGAGGACCCGGGTTCGATCCCCAGCACCCACATGGCGGCCAAGAACCGTCTGAAACTCCAATTCCAGGAGAACTCCAGTTCCAGGGGAATCCGACACCCTCTTCTGACCTCCGCGGCATTGCACGACATGGGTGCACAGACTTCCATGCAGACAGTACATTCATATACATACGGAAATAAATAAAATTAAAAAAAAAAAAGAATAAAAGAAACAGAAAAAAAATTAAAAACAAAAAAAAGAAACAGGGTTGTGTGCAAGGTATTTTGGCTGTGGCTAATGGTCTGGTTACCAGAGAGCTATGCTAGAGGAGCGGTTAAGAAGTTTCCTCTCAGGTCTGATCATTGTTAAGGTCTCAAGTAGCAATCAACAGGAAGCAAGAAATGCTAGTGGAATGGAGAATTTTAATAAAGCTATGTAAGCTTTTACTGGATTCCTGAAAATTAGCTTTTCCAAATGAAACAATGATACTTAGTCTAAAGCATCAATGATGGAAGTGAGCGTGTTGGACACTCCCAGGCCAGGCTGACGAGGCATGGCAATTGCACCATTCGGATTAAGATGAGTTGAAGGACTGAGGTTTTTAACTGGGTGGCTTGAAGGAAGGGTCAGCTTTTACCTTGTCTCCTCCCATCTTTGACTTCACACACTCATTCTCCCTGTCTCTGCCTGTCTCCCTTTCTCCTCTTTCCCCTCTCCTTTATTCTCTGTCTCTTTGTCCATCTGTATACTGTTATGTTAATCTGAGCCCTATGTTATTGATTATTGTATTTACTGAACCAAGCTCTATGTATCTCAGTATATTTTTTCATTCATTCTTCTGCAGATTGCCTTAGAAAGAAAACAAAAGCAAAACACAGTAAGCACCATGCTAACCATTATATGTGGTCAGGTAAAAAAAAAATTACAGTAGACTCTTTTTAGTAATCACTAATAGGATTAAAAAAAAAAAAAACTTTCCTCCATTGGCTACAAATCCACATAAAAAGTGCTAAAAAAATTCCTCTACCAAAAAGAGTGGTGCCCTAGACAGAGAAAAAGGCCATCCTATTTCTGTTACATAATAGACAGGAATTGATTTTGATAAGGAAGCAAGCAGCTGCAAATGCTGGAGTTCAGCTTTCATGAGATGATCGCTCTATTTCGGGTTCTTGCCAAAGCTAAAACAGGTGCAGACTCCTTCTTCCCTTTTTATCACTCAGCGCTCACAGGGGTTTAAACAGCTAGAAGGAAGCCGGCACTCAGTGGACATGTAGCCAAATGGACCTTCATTCAGGAAGCACAGTGCTCCAGGCAGCCCGAGGCTCTGACACAACTCTCCAAGCCTTTCTGAAATAGCCGGTTGGGGAGACTCCCACCCACATTAAAATTAGCACCACACCTGCCACTTCCAGCATGTGTTACAGTTCCGAAAATACTAGAGAAGCGAGACAACAAAAATATGCATGCTGATGTCCTCAAGAAATGCCAGGCTGTGTGAGATGCTGGAAGAAGGCGCTGAGCAGGTTCCATTGCCTTTGCTTTTAGTGTATTCTAATTAATGCAGACTACGGAAGCTGCTTGAAGTAAATGGTGGCAACATGCTTTTTAAGTCCTTGTTATATAGGTGTCAAACACAAGCTTAGTTCTGCCAAACTTCTGAGTGCCCATGACTTCTTTTTAAATTTTATTTAGTTTTTTTGTTGGTTTGTTTTGTTTTGTGTTGCTTTGTTTTTGCATAAAATTTTGCCAAGAATGGAAGGAAGCATAGAAAGATGGCAGAAGGAATGTGGAGATACCAGGAGGGGCTAAGGAAGAAAGCACTATCTTCACAGTAAACTGCAGAGACTTACCAAGCTCCCCTTGACTTGTTAAAAGCTTCCATGCTAATGGAGCCCACACACAAGCTAGAGACTTGGGCTGGGTATGAGAAGCCTGGGAGCAGCATGCATTCCTTCTGGAAGCTCCAGCACATTGCCACCTTGGGAGAACTTGTTACTCCCCTAAATTTTTATCACAAGCCCAAAGTCATCTGCTACATAAACTTTTCCAGCTGTTTGTTTCTTTGTTTTGAGACAGGGTCTCCCTCTCTCCCCAGCTGGCCTGGAACTCACTATATACACCAGGCTGGTCTTGATCTCACAGAGGTCCAACTGCCTCCTAAGTCCTGGGGTTAAAGTTGGCTCTGTCATACCCAGGTCACTTTTCCAACTTTTAAAGAATTTACAAATGCCTTAACCTGTTTGTAGTGCTAGAATAAAAAGTATTTTGAGTTTCTAAAGAATAGAAATTGGGGACTAGAGATATGGTTCAGCAGTTAAGAGGACTAGCTGCTCTTACAGAACATCTGGGTTCATTTTCCAGCACCCACATGACAGCTAACAACTCCAGTACCAGGGGATTCAACACCCTCTTCTGGTATCTGCGGGCATTGCACACATGGATGCACTTACATACATACGGGGAGAACACTCATACACATGGAATAAAAAGAAAAAAGATGGGCTGGAGAGATGGCCTAGCGGTTAAGAGCACCGACTGCTCTTGCAGAGGACCCAGGTTCGATCCCCAGCACCCACATGGCAGCTGAGAACCGTCTTTAACTCCAGTTCCAGGGGAATCCAATGCCCTCTTCTGACCTCCGCAGCATTGCAGGACACAGGTGCACAAACCTACATGCAGACAGTACATTTATACACATACAAGAATAAATAAAATTTTAAAAAAGAAAAAAGAATAGAAATTAATTTTCTTGGACTGGCAAGATGGCTCAACATGACATTCAATCTTGATCTATCCTAGATCAGAGCTAAAAACCCCTCAGATGGAGGAAAAAAGAGAGCCTACCCACCAAGGGAGGGTATTCCAGACAAACGGCAATGAAGGTGGAGTGAAGGGGAGAGAGTTAAGAGAGTGTAGGGCCCTGGAATCCCATGAAAGGCCATACCCAGGAACTCTGGGGGTTCCCTCCCACCCTGACAGGAGCTGTCAGTTGACAACAATAAAGTTTGGCGTTTCTACTCCTCTTTCTCTTGCTGGTTAATGTTTACCTATTCTCTGTGCCTAGAACTCCCTCAGGTCCGACCTCAACACTCTGGCACCTCCTGGTGCTTTCCCATCTAGTGTCTGTCTCTCCAACTCCCCCCCCCTCGCTCTCCCTCCCTCCCTCTCTCTCTTCCTCTCTTTCCTCTCTTCCTCCTCCCTACCATCTCTCTCTTTCCCTCCCTCCCCCTCCCCAACCTGTCAAGCCACAGGTGTGGCCCCCTTCTCCTCCCTACCCCCACCCTGTTCCTGTTCCTTCTCCCTTTCCATTTCCTGGGCTGGGGTCGTCAGCCTTTTCTCGACATCCATCCTCTGCTCATCCTGCAGAGCAAACTCAATGAGCACTCCTTACCCCCAAGCCCTTCAACACCTCCAGCTCCAGGGGACCTGGCTCCTTCTGGCATTCTTGGGTGTCCCCCACGCACATAGCATGCACACAGAAATACATATGATTAGATAAATAAAAAACCTTTAAAAAGAATATTTCTGATAGTGCGATATACATCAGCCTGAGAATGTAGTCTTCGGCAGTAAGAGTTCTTGCTGGCAGATGCGGAGATATGGAAGCCAATCAATAATGGACATTCACCACATTATATCTATATATATATATAATATATATATATTATACAGATATATACAGACAGTATATAATATTTATATTAGATTACGTGGGGGCCAATCAATTTAAGAAAGAATAAAGCCACCATAAAAGAAAATAGAGGAGAAGGGAGAGAGTCCAGACAGATCTTGATCACATGAATTATTGAGCCTCCGAATCCAGCTATGCCTGAAACAAATGGACCTTCAACTTTACATCTAAAGTTACTGAGTTCCTTTGTCACTTAGTCAGTTTGGACTAGATATCTTTTTTTAATTAAAATTTTAACTTAAGCAGTTGGTAAGAATATACTGGAAAATGTTAGGTATACAGAATTAAATCAGGTAATCGCTTTATAATTTTAAAACCTTATTGGGGGGTAGTAAGTAGGGTGGAGGAGGGAGAGGGGGTTCTGAATGATCAAAATGCATTGTAAGAAATTCTCCAATCAATAAAAATATTTTAACTGATCAGGTTGCACTCGATCCTTCTGGCTCTACCTCCCAAGTAGGATTATAGGCATGACCCACCAAACCCTACTTGAAAACTTTACTTTTTATTAGCATTTGATACATTTATACTCTGTCCTATTGTATCCTCATTTTAAGTTGAAAAAGTCAATTTTATTCTTAATGTGTGTCTCCTTAGAATTAGGATAGTCTCATTGCCAAATTCAGAAAACAGAGCATTGGGGCTGGAGAAATGGCTCAGCAATTAAGAGCTCCCGCCAACTGCTCTTGAAGAGGACCTGGGTTTGATTGCCAGCACCCACATGGTGCTAAGAACTATTTTAAACTTAACTCCAGTTCCAGGGGAATCTGAAACCCTCTTCTAACCTCGGCAACATTGAGGAGCACGACAGGACACGGGTGGCACACGCAACCTACATCTGACAGTATACTCATACACTTAAAAAATAATAAATAAATAAATAAATAAATAAATAAATAAAATTTACAAAAGAAAATGGAACATTAATTCACCCACTAGTATCTAATGCACAGTACTTATTCAGATTTCATTGGCTCTACCGATATTGAACACATGTTTTTACTCCTTCGGTTTAAGTCTTAATCCAGGATCACACATTACATTTAGTTGCTTATTTCTTGTTTCTTTATTGCATTATATCAGTCTTTCAAGAGTCTCATGAAATGTCATCTTTTTTACTAAAATGTGGAATCAAACTTTACTAAAAAAAAAAAAAAAAAAAAAAAAAAAAAAAAAAAAAAAAAAAAAAAAAAAATACAAAAAAAACACTAACTATAAAAAAAAAAAAAAAAGAAAAAAAAAAAAAAAAAAAAAAGATTGAGCCAAGTCCAGGTCACAAGCCAGGCCACTGGGAACATCTGAAAAAAAAAAAGGTAAACAAGGACGATATTGTGCTATTTCATGTCCAAAATCTGAGCTTAAACCTCGATACTTAAACCCACCCCTGGGAAGTACATGCCTAAGGGCACGAAACCTAATTCCTGTTGTTTTGACTGAATAGGACATTTGGTCCAAACTTCTAAATAATTTACTATTATTATCAAGAATGGAGTGCATGCTCTTGACTTTGGTAAAAAGAACGCTTCTTTTTTGTATTTAACGCTATGTTTTTGGTATTTCATACATCTAATTTTTTCAATTCAGTTTAAGACATTTATCCACTTTCCCTTCCCCAACACCCACCCCACCCCACCCCACCCCATCCCAGATCATGCCATTCTGCCATAAACTGTCCTGCATCTTTCTCTCAGTCTTTTTTTTTATGTTTAGGAATTCACATTTTCCTCCATTAATTTTATATTACTCTAAAATATGGATCCATACTTTCCACCCATATACAGTAATTACAGAGTCTGAAAATAATTGGTGGGTGGATTCTAGAGCCCATTGAGAGATTCACATTATAACAACATAGTTGCTTTCAGAGAAAAAGAAATATAACCATAATGTCATTTAGCTTGCCTTTTGTCTGGGGGATTTGGTGTTAGCATCCACAAATGAAGGAAACCATTCTCCATTTGTTTTTCTGGGACTGTGTTACTTCACTCAGCATAATGGCTTCAAGAAGAAGTTTCTTTTTATAGTGGGCAGTGGTTACTGCAGAGATGCACAGACTGCTCAAAGTGCCGAGGATAAGTGACTGTTGAATACGTAGTCTTAAGCAGATCGTCTGTATCATCCTTCCCCTCAAGACTCAGAGAACACCCTGAAATTGGAGGGTGGACAGAATGTAAGAGCCAGAGGAGGGGAGGGGTGCTGTGAAATGTGCCTTCTGGACATGGCATGGCTGTTACACCCATGAACTCACAGCAGCTTTGGTTACCTGCACAAGACTCAACCTGGAGATGATGAGATAGCTCAGCAGGTAAAGGTGCTTGCCACCAAGCTGGGGACCTGAGTTTGATCCCCAGGCCCCACATGACGGAAGGAAAGAACCAGTTCTTGCAAGTTGCCCTCTGCCCGCCACATGTACACATGCGCACATAAATAAATTCAATAATTAAAAAAAGATTTAGCCTATCAACATTTTATCAAGGATGGGGAAGGGGCACCTGAAGCCCTACTCTTGAGGAACTGTTGGCAGATAATGACTGGCTAGGAAGGGAGTCATTTTTCTTCAGTGCCATACCCACTGGTAAGTTGCCTATGATCCAGTATATAACCCTATGCCCATGCCCATGTGGACATCACTGATTGGACTCAATGGATTATTCTAAAAAAGACAAGAAAGTAAGAGGGAGACACGTTGGGAAGAAGGTTCCAGAGAGAATAGGACGAGACTAAGAGGGGAAATAGGAGTAAATACAACCCAAATACATTATAGATAGATGATAGATAGATAGATAGATAGATAGATAGATAGATAGATAGATAGATAGATAATTTACCAAATAGTCCATTTAACAAATAAAGAGCTCCTATGAACAACAGTTTTCCCCTCTTAGCCATAGTACGATCTCTTAAATCAGGAAATTAACATTCATAGTTGCTTTCATCTCCTTCACAGAACTCATTTTATTTTCCAATTATTCTATCATTGTTCTTTATTCTAAAAGAACTTAATCTAGGCATCCGTATGGCAATTAAATTGCTATATTCTTCTATTTTTTCTTTTCCTTTATGATCTTGAAACTTCTTTAAAGATTTATTTTTATTTTATGTATATGAGAGTTTTCACCGAATGTATATATGTGCACCACTTGAGTGCCTAGTGCTGAGGAACCGGGGAAGGGCAAGGGCGTCAGAAGCCCTGGAACTGGAGTTAGAATTGTTTGTGAGCTGCTATATGGGTGCTAGGAACCAAACCCTAATTCTCTGCAAGAGTCAGCAGTGCTTTTAAGCACACTGTCATCTCTCCAGCCAAGACCTTGAAACTCTTAAAAATCTTTTTTTAATTTTTATTTATTTATTTATTTAAAATGTCCCTAACTTGGCTTTTTTTAAATTAATTTTATTTATTTCTGTATGTGCATGAATGTACTGTCTGCATGCAAGTCTGTGCACCCGTGTCATGCAATGCCACGGAGGTCAGAAGAGGGTGTCGGATTCCCCTGGAACCGGAGTTCTCCTGGAATTGGAGTTTCGGACGGTTCTTGGCCACCATGTGGGTGCTGGGGATCGAACCCGGGTCCTCTGCAAGAGCAGTCGGCGAACTTAACCACTAGGCCATCTCTTCAGCCCCCCCTAACTTGGCTTTGCCATCTGTCCTTTGAACAGATTCAAGTTTGACGTTTTGGCTGGGATGTTACAGACATGATGCTGTATGGCATCAATGTTTCTCATAAGGCAATGTACTGTTTTATATTGTCTAATGGTGTTATTAAATGTCATTACCTACCTTAAGAAGTGTTCAACATCACTAATCATTAAGGAAATGCAAATCAAAACCACTTTAAGATATCATCTTACTCCAATAAGACTGGCTAGGATCAAGAAAACAAATTATACCAAGTGCTGGAGAGGTTGTGGGGAAAGGGGAACACTCATCCACTGCTGGTGGGAATGTAAACTCGAACAGCCACTATGGAAAGCAGTGTGGAGAGCCCTTGGAAGACTTGGAATGAACTTACCACCTGACCCAGCCATACCATTCCTAGGCATGTGCCCTCAAGACTCACCCCACCACAGAGATACATGCATGGCCATGTTTATTTCAGCTCTCTTCACAATAGCAAGGAGCTGGAACCAACCCAAATGCCCCTCAACTGATGACTGGATAGAGAAAATGTGGTACATCTACACAATGGAGTTCTATGCAGCAGTAAAGAAAGAGGACATCATGAGCTTTGCAGGAAAATGGCTGGAGCTAGAGGACATCATGCTGAGTGAAGTAACACAGTCCCAGAGAAACAAACGATGAATGGTATCCCTCATCTGTGGATGCTAGTGCCAATTACCTAGCTGAAAGTATTTCTTGTGCATGGCCCCTTGAGCTTTTGTCCAAAGTAGTTGGGAATGATGCATATTGGAAACAACAACAACAACAACAACAGCAACAACAGAAAGGACTGCGTCGAAGAACTGACTGAAACAGTGAACTTCTGCTCAAAACAGTCAACTTTCACATGGAAAGTGTTGAGAAAGACTGAGAAAGAGATAAAAAGCATGTTTGGCAGAATGCATGAGCTCTGGTGGGGTGGAGGAATGGGGGGGACACGGGTCTAGATTTGATAAAAAATTAATTAATTAATAAAAACCAAAAACGTCATTACCTGATTAAAGTGGTACCTGTCTCAAAGCTTCCCTACTACCTTCTCTTTCTCTAAGTCTTTAGAGAAGAGAAACTATTTTGTGCAAAGTCATTTTGAGATGATGTACCTACATTTCCTCATCAAACACCCACCCTTCATATATCTAGCTAGCAAGCTAGCTATTATTTAATCTAACATATTGGTTAATGATATAACTGCAGGCTCACGGATTCCTATTTGAAAATACTGACAACTGTTGCTAATGACATTTAATTTGATGGCCAAGAAATGTAAGACATTCCTGTACATTTTTCCTGACCCAGTACTGGAGTGGGTCATTTTTCCCAAGAAGTTTTGGTTTCCGGTTAGCGGGAAGGGAATTCCCCAGACCAAGATGCTAAGTTTGCTATTGCCATGGGCCGTGGTGGCCTCGAGTCTTTCAGCTGGCACAGGAAGGAAATCTGTGTGCACATACTGTGACATCATGACTCTGGAATGCTTCGTCCTCAGCTGTGGAGGTGTTCATCTCTAGCCTCCACTTCATATTTGCGCATTCCTTTTCCAACAGCAAACTTCGTTTCCTAAAACTTAAATACAAGTTGAGTCATTTGCTGCTTCATCCTACAAAGTTCACAAAAATACTTTCAGAGTTTCTACATGCCTATAGCAACCACTCTAAGCTAAGGTGAAGACTTATTTGCAGTTTCTTCTTTAAACTTATGCACAATCTAAACCAGCTATTTTTTTAATTGTATTTACTTTTGTATGTATGAGTGTACTGTCTGCATGTAGATTTGTGCACCCGTGTCGTGCAATGCTGCAGAGGTCAGAAGAGGGTCTCAGATTCCCCTGGAACTGGAGTTCTCCTGGAATTGGAGTTACAGAAGGTTCTTAGCCGCCATGTGGGTGCTGGGGATTGAACCTGGGTCCTCTGAAAGAGTAGTCGGTGCTCTTAACCGCTAGGCTATCTCTCCAGCCCCTAAAACAGCTATTTTTATCTGTGGTTTTATATTATATTGATGTGTAGTTCAATTCTGTTGTTTTTGTGTGTGTTTGATTTACAATTTCTTTTTAATTTAGGAAAACATTAACATGGGTTCAAAAATAAAAACCATTCAAGAGTTCAGTCAGAAGTGAGGTTGCCAGTGATCTCCCTGGGAGGAAGATTTGGGGGTTGCCCTGTTTGTTCAGGGACACACAGAAGTCCTGCTCTCCTGTAGGGGACACTATCATCAGTTTCTTGTTTATCCTTCTTGTGATTTTCTTTTTTGCAAGAATAAGCTGGTGCAGGCACATATTTATTTACATTTTATGACTCCTTCCCCCACACATACCATAAATTATGCTTCCTTTCACTTTGCTCTTTTTGTTAACTTTGTATCTTAGAAAACATACCTTTCAGGGCTGGAGAGATGGCCTAGTGGTTAAGAGCGCTGACTGCTCTTGCAGAGGACCCGGGTTGGATCTCCAGCACCTACATGGCGGCTGAGAACCGTCTGTAACTCCAATTCCAGAAGAACTCCAGATCCAGGGGAATCTGACACCCTCTTCTGACCTCTGCGGCATTGCACGACACGGGTGCACAGACCTTCATGCAGACAGTACATTCATATAAATAAATAAATAAATAAATAAATAAATAAATAAATAAATAAATATTTTAAAAATTAAAATAAAAAAAGAAAACATACCTTTCATTATTAAAGAGCTCTTGTTGTTTTTTTTTTAAAGTAACGGCTTCATCGATGTTTAATTCACATGCCACCCACCCCTTCGAGGTCACTGTTCAGTAGTTTCTAAT
Organism: Rhizomys pruinosus; assembly: GCA_009823505.1. Taxonomy (NCBI): domain Eukaryota; kingdom Metazoa; phylum Chordata; class Mammalia; order Rodentia; family Spalacidae; genus Rhizomys; species Rhizomys pruinosus. Next base: position 2,230,976 of record VZQC01011003.1, on the reverse strand, counting down.
TTATTCAGAGTTGTGTGATCACCACTACGATTAATTTCAGAACGCACAGGAACCCCACACCCATTCATTGTCACTCACCACTTCCCCCTAATTGGCTAACCTGGGGAACTGTGTTTCTGTAGACTTGCTAGTCCAGTGTTCCCTAATCTGGACTTTGACTCTGGTTAGAATTATACAGCATGTAGTTCTTGGCGATAGCCGCTTTTCATTTAACAGAATATTTTTAAGGTTTGTGCATGCGGTAGCATGTCAGTACACATTTCTTGTAGCCGAGTAATAGTCCACTATGTAGATACCACCCACTTTATTGCTTCATTTACCAGCTTCTAGATACTTAAGTTGTGTTCAGCCACTGTTTACTATTAAGAAATTCTCGAAAAGACCAAAAAAAAAAAGAAAAAAAAAAGAAATTCTGCTGTGAGCATTCATATATAAGTTTTTGTGTCGACATATATTTCTCTCTCTTGCATATATACCTGGGAGTAGAATTGATGGATCATTAAATATAAGTATGTATTTGATTTTTCTTTTTTAGCCTTTTCGAGACGGTCTCCCTGTGGCCCCAGCTGTCCTGGAACTCACTCTGTAGACCAGGCTGGCCTTGAACTCACAAAGATCCGCCTGCCTCTGCCTCCCAAGTGCTAGGATTAAAGGCGTGCGCCACCACGCCCGGCTTGTATTTGATATTTTAAGGCACTGCTAGACTGTTTTCCACAGTGGCTGTGATGGTTAATTTTTGTGAAGTTTTTTATTGGATGTGTGTGAACACGTGCATGTGTGTGTGAGTGCAGGTGCCTAGCAGGCCAGTGGCCAGGATTCTCCTGGAGCTGGAGTTATAGGCAGCTATAAACTACCCACTTAACTGCTGAGGTATCTCCCAGGCCTGACAAGATATGGAATGAACAAAGAGACTCTCCTCTGGGTGGGTGTATGAGGGCATTTTCATGAAGTTAACAGGGGGGAGGCCCTCCCCGAAGTGGGCATTATTGTCCAGTGACACCCAGGTACAAAGAGTTCTGAGGGAAAGTGCGCCTGCCTTCTCTTCTCCCTGCTGAGGATAGCCAACCTTGGTGAGCTTGTTCCTGCATCTCCAGCTTTCCAATGTGAACTGAAGACTGTCCATGCTGTAGGAATCTTCCAGGCCTACAGAGCCACGCTGGAACTACTGAGGGATCCAGCTTTGTGGACTGTGCTACCAGGTTCTCACCCTTTCCACCGTGTGGACAGCCATTTTTGGGTGATCCAGCCCATATCCTGTCAGCTATTCTAGTAAATTCGAATTCCCTTTCATAGTGTGTGTGTGTGTGTGTGTGTGTGTGTGTGTGTGTGTGTGTTTATATGACAGCACAGAGAATCCTGCATAATGCGGCTACTCCCCAATTTTACAGTCCCATTGGCAAGATAGGGGAGTTTTGCCCTCTCCATAGCTTGATGCTTGTTAATATCTGTCTGGCATTTTGAGTCTAGCCATTCTAATGGTATAAAATCAATGTGGAGCTGGGCGTGGTGACTCACACCTTTAATCCTAGCACTTGGGAGGCAGAGGCAGGAGGATCTTTGTGAGTTCAAAGCCAGCCTGGTCTACAGAGTGAGTTCCAGGACAGCTGGGGCTACAGGGAGACCCTGTGTCAAAAAGACATAAATAAATAAATAATCGATGTGGATTTGATTTTCATTTCCTTGACACCTGATGATATTATTTCTTCTTTTTCAGCACAGGACTTCACTGTGTAGACACAGGCAATTAACAAATGGGGCCATTATTGCATTCTTTTGTCCTCCACGGAACTTGCTGACCAGTGGGTTAGCCAGCCTAATGAAGTAGTACTTAGAACACATCTGAATACGACAGTTTAAGTGAGAACAGGGCACTACAGTAGAAGAAAAGTTGAGGGGGAAATTCACTCTAACCAGGGAGTGAAGGATTGCCAGCAGGACCAAGTCTAGGCTTTGTGAAGGCCGAGAAACTTCCAAAGTGCTTATGTGATTAATGGGATTCATCTTTCCTCCTCTCCATCACGTGAAAGCTAGTTATGAAAGCAAATCTTGACATTTTCTCCTGCACAGCTAATTTTCATTTGTTTTCTAACAGTACTGGAGGTCAGCAAAGGACTGGCAGGGACTTCACATTCTCCGTGGTCGTGTTGGCCTGTCAATAAATGAAAGTATAATGAGACAAAATGCTGAACGCCGTCATACATCCAAATTATAATGAAATACCTCACAGTCTGGGCCAAGTTGTTCCCTTTGTGGGCACATAATGGCGATCTAGATTTATCTTCAGGCATCTGATCATAATGAAATAAACCTGGGTATCTTTCATTTCCTTAATCAGTTTCCAAATTCCTGTTAGGTAAGTCACAAGTTGACTGCCATATCTACATGAAGGATCCATCCCACTTCCCCTGGAGGTGACCCCAGACACCCTGAGCCAGGGTTAAAATGGACCAAGGAGCCAGAATTAGAAGTGTCTGGGGTAGGGGATCTAATGCTTTATGTTTCTATACTGATTTTTTCTTCTTTAGCGAGTACACATATCACTTTCATGGAAAAAGAAAAAGTCATTTCACTCTGAACTTTTTTAACTCTTTTTAAAATATTTTTATTTAATTATTTTTGTTTTATGTGTATGAATCTTTTGCCTGCATGTATGCAAGTGCAGCTGTGTGTGCAGTGCCTACAGAGGCCAGAAGAGGGCATCAGATCCCCTGGAATTGGATGGCTGTTAGTTGTCATGTGGGTGCTGGTAACTAAACCCAGGTTCTCTGCAAGAGCAACCAGTGCTCTTAACCACTGAGCCATCTCTCCAGCCCCCTCATGCTTGATTCCTAGTCTGGAAATGAAGGCCTGCTTTGGGGCCAGGTTAGCCTCTAAGGCATCGTGGGTGGTGTTCTTCAAGGTTGGAAGCAGCTGTCAATATCTAACTGATTGGTTCCTTTCCTTGGACTTAACTCCAAGAACTTCCCCATGCAGATGTCAGAAAAAGAAGAAAAGTGTGGTGGCCGGCCTCTTTCTACTGGATCTGGAAGCACCATGAGCACTGTGGTTTAGTTATTGTGGGTAACATTGTAAGAATCACAGGAGAGTAGTATCTCTTCAAGATGTGAATTCGAGAGCTGGAGAGATAGCTCAGTGGTTAAGAGCTCTGGCGGCTCTTGCAGAGGACCTAGGTTGAGTTCTGAGCACCCACATGGCAGCTAACAACCATCTGTAACTCCAGCTCCAGGGATTCTTTTCTGACCTTTGTGGTGGGCATTGTTCAAGGTGGGTGCACGCACATACATGTAGGCAATTCACTCATACACATAAAATTTGAAATAATAAATACACTATATTTCACATCTTTAAAGATGTGAATTCCTTTTCCTCTTGATATGTATGCCTAGAAGTGGGTTTGCCAGGTCACGTGGCAGAAGTGGGTTTGCCGGGTCACGTGGCAGAAGTGGGCTTGCCAGGTCACGTGGCAGAAGTGGGCTTGCCGGGTCACGTGGCAGAAGTGGGCTGGCCGGATCACGTGGCAAAAGTGGGCTGGCCGGGTCACGAGGCAGAAGTGGGTTGGCCGGGTCACGTGGCAGAAGTGGGTTGGCCGGGTCACGTGGCAGAAGTGGGCTTGCTGGGTCACGTGGTAGAAGTGGGTTTGCCGGGTCACGTGGTAGAAGTGGGTTGGCTGGGTCACGTGGTAGAAGTGGGTTTGCCGGGTCACGTGGCAGAAGTGGGTTTGCCAGGTCATGTGGCAGAAGTGGGTTTGCCGGGTCACGTGGCAGAAGTGGGTTTGCCGGGTCACGTGGCAGAAGTGGGTTGGCCGGGTCACGTGGCAGAAGTGGGCTTGCTGGGTCACGTGGTACAAGTGGGTTTGCTGGGTCACGTGGTAGAAGTGGGTTGGCTGGGTCACGTGGTAGAAGTGGGTTTGCCGGGTCACGTGGCAGAAGTGGGTTTGCCAGGTCATGTGGCAGAAGTGGGTTTGCCGGGTCACGTGGCAGAAGTGGGTTGGCCGGGTCACGTGGCAGAAGTGGGTTTGCCGGGTCACATGGTAGCTCGATTTTGAACGTTCTGAGTAACTGCCAGACCATTCCCATGGCAGTTGCAGCAATGTCCATTCCTACCATAGATGCATAACATCAGTATACAGGCTTTATTTTTTTCTATGTTCACTATTGTCAATTTTTTTGTGTGCTTGTGACAGGGTCTTGCTATGTAGCCCAAGATGGACTCACATCTGTTATCCTTGTGCTTTAGTTTCCTGAATAAGATTACAGGTGTAATCAATGGAAGATCGTTATAATAAAAATACTTCAAGAAATATCCCCTGACTACTGGAAAGCCTTTGGTTCCCCAGCATGTCTGGGCCATCTGTCTCCACACCACTAGGGGGCCCGTTGGATTTTGAATGAGTCACTCATCCACGTGGATTTCCTCAGCAAAGCAAAGATGACACCCCACTGGGCAGCGGGGAGGACGAGAAGGTACGACTGTGAAAGTGTCAGGGCCCAGGAGCCGACTATCTTAAATCTGAATGGCAGGTGGGGGAAGAAGAGACCAAGGAATCCTAGCTCAAATTAGTTGTGGTCCTAAAACCTGAACTAAAAAGTGGAAGGAGGCTTCATTTCCTCTTCCGGCCCACCCTCTCCTCACACCATCAGTGTTGATGAGGAACGAAGCTTGAAGTCTGCTTTCTTGGTTCACTTTCTGCGCAAAGAATCAGACAAAAATTAGGAACCTTACCCAAGAAAGCTCCTCTTCTCCCTTTTCTCCCCCTCCTCCTGTTTCTTCTTATTATAGAATTTTGAATACACTCCCCCAAAGATTCTCAGTCACAGGTAAGGGCTCAAGGTCATGACCTCAGTCCTGATCCAGGCCTCTTTCTAACTAAGCTTGAGTCTCCCAACATTTGGCTTTTCTGCACACACCTGCAAGTAGAAAAGAGCCAGGTACCCAGAGTGTCTGGAAACACTCAGTGGTACCTGTGTGGGAGGGGACCATTTAATCAGAGCTGCTGTGTTCCATGGAAGGGTAGAGAGGCTGCAGCTATTCACGCTCCCTCAGAGAGATTTATAGATGTATAAAAAAACTAGCTACGAACTTTAAAACTCTACACAGTTAACAGTAAAAACTGCTGCTATTGCTGACCGGCCTCCTGTGAGGCCCGGCATGGGCTTCATTTGCCGGCACATTGGCCCTCAGAGGTTTAGCAGATAGGGCCAGCCCACATCCCCTTTGCTTGGAACCCAGGGCCACCTGCTGAGAGAGTTGATTTTTAAGGGCTCACAGAGTCCCCCAGCACACTTCCAGAGCTGCTCTACTAAGGGACCATCTACCGAACACCAACGGTGGAGCCAGGGCACCCCCCCCCCCAAGAAATCCGCCTTGGACTAGTCTCATCAGAAAGCTATGCTAGCTCACTCCTTCCCCTCCCTAGTCAGTTTCCCTTACAGCTCTTGAAGAACACACCCCTCCTAAGTCACAGGAACCTCACTCAGCCTGTGACAGGTTCTGCTGATCCAGTGGTGTCAATGGCACCATCTTAGAGCTTCAGTCACCTTCCAACAGTAACAACTTAGGTGATGACAGTCCACTGATAGCAGAGCTGACTGCTATAAGCTGACCTTATAACCAGACTCCAAACCTTGGAGGCCATGCAGCCATTTTACAGTGAAAGGGTGTGTGTGTGTGTGTGTCTGTCTGACTGTCTGTGTGATATATACCTGTACTTTATATGTTTTTATATATTTTATTATCTTTTTTCCACTAATATCACAATGATTTCTTTTACTTCCATCTATAAATATAGTTGTGAAAAGATAAAACATTCTAACCTATGAAGGTAGGTTTTTTTAGCCTAATGAATTAATAGAATAAAATCATTCTTATAAATTATGAAAAGTAATAAAAGTAATATCTTTGTGTAAAGGATTTTTCTGTGGTTTTTTTTTTTTTTATCTTTTTGAGACAGGGTCTCCCTGTAGCCCCAGCTGTCCTGGAACTCACTATGTAGACCAGGCTGGCCTTGAACTCAGAGATCTACCTGCCTCTGCCTCCCAAGTGCTGGGATTAAAGGCATGTGCCACCACACCCTGCTTGCTTGTTTCTGCTTTTTTTTTTTTTTTCTTTAAGGCAATTTTTTATTGAAGTTTTGTGCATTTTGTTTCCGCTTTTTTTAAAGAGAAAAATCTAAGAAATTGAGTTCCTGGGCCACGGGGAATGACAAACATCACGTATCAATTTTCATGAAGACTTTAACAACTTATACTGCTGGTCACAGCATCATTTCATGATTGGAACCTCTGTTGATTAAAAACAAGCACAAACAACCCAAACCCCTAAATTGTGAGTTAAAATAAAAGAAGTCACTGCTCTATTACTCCACTCTTCTTTAGGGTAGAACTGAATTTTTCCATACTTATTAGCCATTTTGTTCCTTTTGGGGGAACTCTAATAATGGCTTTACATGGCTTTTGACAGCAGTTCTAGAAAAATATTATACTAACTGTGGACTTAGTTACTGAGTCCTTGATTCAGAGACATCCACTCTGTCATTTCTTCCGAGCAGCAGCTTTGACCTTCCCCCTGGCAAAGTATGGGGGGAAGATTTGAGGAGAGGAAATTCCCTGATTAGTAAACACCCAACCAGATTTTACTCCCCCTCCCCAAAATGGGGACAAGAAAGAATGCTCAAAGAAAGGATTTCTAAATAGAAAACGCAGTGATTTAACAGGTTATTTCAAGTGGGGTGGAGACAGAAACGAAAACTCTTAGGGAAGCCAGAAAACATCCACATGTTTATGAAGAACACAAAGCAAGCAAATGACCTTGTTCAAATTAAATGCAAGGGTCAGGGCAGTATAACCAACAGACCTCGGGGAGACGGTAATAAATACAGACATCCCTTCGGTTACCTTTGTCTTGGGATTTCAACTTGTGGTTTTGAAAATATTTCTCACTGGGTTGTTTTCTTGTTTCAGAAGCAGAGTGACATTAAAAGAAATCAATTTGCATAACTAATCAACACCAAAAACCAACCCAGCATTTCAGCTTCCTTCTCCTTAGGTAGAATGATCATTCATCTGTTTTGTGGTTTAAAAAATAATAAATAATAGTTCTGGTACAGAGAGTCTTCAAGCTTGAGTTCTAACTAGAGGTGAACTTTATTTTGGAAAATGTGAGCTGAGGTCTGAAATGTGGAATGAAAGATCCTGAAACGGCCTTCTCTTCTCTAGATGCATCGTCAAGCCTGAACTGTTCCTCACAGCACTCTCTTTTCCATTTGTCCCAAAGTCTGTGTGTGTGGTGTGTGGTGTGTGTGTGTGTGTGTGTGTGTGTGTGTGTGTGTGTAGGTGTGGAGCCCAGGGGACACCCAGGCGTGTCACCCCTCCTCAGAGGAGCACTTCACTAGGCTGGCTGCCCAATGAGCCCCAGGGATCCTGCCCTGTCTGCCTGTCTGTGCTCAGAAGCTCAGGCCACCATACCCAGGATTTTTTATGTGGGTTCTGGGGATTGAACTCAGATTCTCATGCTTGTGTGGCAAGCACTTTACTAACTGAGCTATCTTCCCAGCCTCCCAACACTCTTAAAGGAGTATATAGAAAGAAAGATGCCCGGTGACTTTCCTCATTCCATTCCTCTTCATCTCGAAAAGGCCTGCTTTCTCAGTCAACTCCGAGCTCTTTTTTTTTTTTTTTTTTTTTTTTGTTTTTTCGAGGCAGGGTCTCCCTGTAGC
>VZQC01011003.1:2145355-2216159 GCA_009823505.1 Rhizomys pruinosus | reverse complement strand
GGGGGGGGGGTAAGATTTTAATCTTAAAAAATTTTAATCTTGGGCTGGAGAGTCGGCCTAGTGGTTAAGAGCGCCGACCGCTCTTGCAGAGGACCCGGGTTCGATCCCCAGCACCCACATGGCGGCTGAGAACCCTCTGAAACTCCAATTCCAGGAGAACTCCAGTTCCAGGGAAATCTGACACCCTCTGATGACCTCCGCGGCATTGCACAACACGGGTGCACAGACCTGCATGCAGATAGTACATTCATACACATACAGAAATTTTAAAAATTAAAAAAAAATTTAATCTTAAAAAAAGAAGCAAGAGAGAGAGAGAGAGAGAGAGAGAGAGAGAGAGAGAGAGAGAAAGCTAGGCATGGTGGTGCACACCTTTAATCCCAACACTCGGCAGGCAGACCTTTGTGAGTTCAAGTTCCAGAACAGCCGGGGCTACAGGGAGACCCTGTCTCAAAAAGATCAGAGAGACAGAGAGAGAGAGAGAGAGAGAGAGAGAGAGAGAGAGAGAGAGAGAGAGTTTTCTTTAAGTATGTGACCCTGAAAGGTTTGTCATGCTCCAGGGAATGTCCCACATCCAAGAATATTAAGGCAACACAAGCTAGAATTAAAATTTTTTAATGGTTAGGTTGGGGCTGGAGAGATGGCTCAGTGGTTAAGAACACTGGCTGTTTTTGCAGAGGTTCCCAGCACCCACATGTCAGCTAATAACTGTCCTTAATTCCAGTTCCAGAGGATCTAACACCCTCTTCTGGCCTCTGAGGGCATTGCATGTACATGGTGCACTTACATACATGCAGGCAAAGCACTCATACAAATAAATTTTTTTTAGTTTCATGGTTAAGACTACCAGAAAATTCTCATTTCCTTGACTAGAGTCTTTAAAAATCAGCATTTAAAAAAAATCAACAATTTTTATTAAAGTTATTTTCTTGTTAACAGTTTCTGATTTTTAGTTTTGTTAACTTTGTCCAGACATTTTTGCAATCATTGATATTATTTTGAAAATTAGTAAAATTTATATGAGTTTAGTACATTAGACAATAGTATTGTATTGATATTAATTTTTTAATTAATTTTGCAAATTTTACCATGCTTAAATAGGGACTATCCTTTAAGGTAAAATGCACATTGCAGATTTTAGGGATGTGTTTAGCTAGCCTATCATGGCCAGTTACTTAATTAAGCTCTAAATTACATGTTGATGGGAGGATGTTCAGAAACAAGACTTTTCTCTATAGTGTGGGTGGGCCTCACTCCATCAATTGAATGCTCTACGAGCAAAGACAGGTTTCCCAAAGAAGGAATTCTCACAACTGCAACACAGAAACTCTTGCTTAAATTTCCAGTCCTCAGCTGGGTGTGGTGGCACATGCCTTTAATCCTAGCACTTGGGAGGCAGAGGCAGGCGGATCTTTGTGAGTTCAAGGCCAGCCTGGTGTACAGAGTGAGTTCCAGGACAGCTGGGGTTACAGGGAGACCCTGTCTCAAAAAGACCAAAAAAAAAAAAAAATTTCCAGTCCTCTACCCTGTGAAATTCAGGCTAGACTACAAAGGAACTTCTACTTAAATTTCTAGCCAGCTGTTTAGTTACATACCTAGGCTGTCTGCTGTACTGAGTCTGGGACATATATTTGTACAGCATGTTACATTACCAGACTGAACACTACAGGCAATTGTAACACAGTGGTGTTCTTGTATCTAAGCATATCTAAACAGTTCTGTTTTCATGAATACTACAGGCAATTGTAACACAATGGTGTTTGTGTGTCTAAACATGTCTGTTTACGTGAACACTACAGGCAATTGCAATCCAATGGTGTTCTTGTATCTAAGCATATCTAAACAGGTCTGTTTACATGAGCATCGCCAAGACATGAATAATGCTTCGCTGTAGTATTCTACTGCTAGGACCAGATGACATCAGGAGGGAGAGGAAATTCCTCAGGGACATTATAATCTTACAGAATTCCTGTATGTATCATCTATTGACCAGAATCTTGTCCTGCTGTAGGATACAACTGTATGTTTTGTTTTTCTGGGAAAAAAATTCTGACTACTACAAAGGATAAATTGTATCATGTTTTAAACTTTGAATATTAGTTGAAAGAATCTGGGTGAAGGGTAACAGGAATTCTTTGTACAATTCTTGCAGTGTTTCTGTAATTCTGAAATTATGTCAAAATGAAAAATTAGAAGAAAAGCAAAGTTTATTTGAAGGTCAGCTTTGGAACGTGGCTTCTCCTATCCACATTCACATGAACTTGGCTGTTTCCAAGGTAGCCAACAAAGGGCTATTTAACACATTATGAGGCTGAAATACTCTGCCCTTCCAAGGAAACAGCAATACTGTTTTAACAGTGATTCTACCAGAAGGGAAAACATTAAAATCCAATGATAGAATTTAATTTGCCTTTGCCTGGTGGAAAAACTATTGTATAATTATTTAATATTCAGCTGCCAACATGAAAAATTGGGGGAAAAACCACAGTTGAGGAAAATGATAAGTGATAAAGTGGCTGGGGTATGTCTAGAAAGCAGCGGAAGGGGTTTAAGGAAAGAGTAGTTTGATTTGGTTTAATCAGAGTAAAACCAGGAAAAGGAGCCTCCAAGTGAGGGAGACTCGGCTTCACTCTGGGTCTTGTCTCCAGAATTTGGGGTGAAATTCACAGAGAATAAGAGGGATGAGTGTTAAAAGGGATTTTTTTTTTGTTACACACACACACACACACACAGACACACACAGACACGGCAGGGAGGTCACAGGCCCTACAGGGGGAACTTATTACTGTCATTTAGCTAAAACTGACGTGGCGTCAAGTTCCTTTCTGGATACTTGGTTTATACCCATAGACAAAGGCTAATCTCAGCTGTTGTCAGGGAAGCTCCTCCCTACAATGAGCAGCAGTAAATTCAGAGGTTCCTGTGTGTTCAAGATGCTGAGAATAAGGGACAGTTGATGCTCAGCCCTAAGTGGGACATTTATATCACCCACTTCTAAGACTCAGGGACCATGACTCAAGAGGGGACAGAAAGAATGTAAGGCCAGAAGATAAACAGAAGGGTCACACAATGCCATCGCTAGACACGACACAAACACTGCTCACTGGAACTCAGAGTCACTGCAGTAGTCAGCACTGGCCTTATACAAAACTGGACTTTCTAGCAGTCAATAATGGACGAGGAAGGGGTCAAGACCCTATCTCTCCCTGCTGAACTATTGGCTACTGATGAGGGAGAAGGGTCATTATCATCAGTTGTGTACCCACTGGTGAGCCTGTAGGCTTCAGTAGCTTGTTCCAAATCATGGACACACAGAAGGGCCTGATTCAAATCACTGAGTCACAAAACAAAACAGAAAGACATGTGCATGGGACAGGGACTTGTAGGGAGGAGGAAGGGTTGACAGGGGTGGGAAGAGAGGCTAGGAGAGGGTGGGGGATGAAGGTAATCAGAATGCATTACATACATTTATGAAACTGTTGGTGAACAAATTTAATCAATAAAACCTATTAAGGGACTGGAGAGATAGCCTAGTGGTTAAGAGCACCGACTGCTCTTGCAGAGGACCCGGATTCGATCCCCAGCACCCACATGGTGGCTAAGAACCGTCTGTAACTCCAATTCCAGGAGAACTCCAGTTGCAGGGAGTTCATTCCAATGCCCTCTTCTGACCTCCGCGGCATTGCATGACACGGGTGCACAAACCTACATGCAGACAGTACACTCATACACATACAAAAATAATAATAAAAATGAAACCTATTAAATGGATTTTTTGTTGTAGACAGAGCAACCAAGAAAGAATAAACAAGAAAGATAAAAAGACCTACTGCAGAAAGCAGTGCTCTGGAAGGGTCACTGGGAGAGGGAAAATCCAATCCGTTGGACTTTTTGTCTAGGGGCTTTTTATAGGGCTTATGACAGAAGCTGGACACAGACCGAGGTACTTTCTGTTGAGATCAGTTAATTCTGATCATCTCTCAAGTTGAGCCAATGGAGGGTCTACACAGCATGACCTCTTGGCCCAACCAGGGAGACGATCAGGCATGGTTTCCACACTGCTCCTTCAGTTAGCAGAGTGCTCTGGCTTCGAAGCCTCCTGTCTTTGTTTGCTTTGGTAGCTGTTGACTTTGACTGTCTCCTGGCCATTAGCCTGGCAGGTTGTTCCTTGATGACCTTGCAGTTGTTGCAGGTCTTAGACCTTGGCGGAGTCTACTAGCCACTCGTTAGACTATAGTCTTTCTGTTACCACATTTACATGACCAGTTGTATTCACACCACAACTCCTATCACAGCCAGCATGTGCGGTTAGATTTTCTTGGTTAGCTCGAGTCTTAACTCCTTGTCAGTGTGGTGTCTGGGGTGCTCTCCTTTCTGGAATACGTGAAAGCTTCTTGTTAGAAATCATCCTACACCCAGGTGTGGTGGCGCATACCTTTAATCCCAGCACTCAGGAGGCAGATGCAGAGGCAGGTGGATCTCTGTGAGTTCAAGGCCAGCCTGGTCTACAGAGCAAGTTCCAGGCCACCTGGGACTACAGGGAGACTCTATCTCAAATATACTAAAAAAAAAAAAAAAAATCATCCTTACTTACTATTTAGTCTTACAATTAACTGCATTAGAGACAAGGAAATGTGAACGTACCCTGTTCCTCTGGGGGCTCTCGGGGAGCAGGCAGGCCTGCTGACCCTGGCTGCTCCCAGAGCACTGTCCTTCCTCTTCTCTGGTCTGCTTGCCTAACTTATGCCTGGCTTCAAATCCTTTTATGTCTGATCCCTGGTGTTTCTGACCTTGCTGTTTTAACCCTAATGTCCTTTAATTTTTTTAATATTTTATGTATTTTTAAATTTATTTTAATTTATTTTTTATGTATATGAGTGTACTGTGTGCATGTAGCTTGGTGCACCTGTGTTGTGCAATGCTGCAGAGGTCAGAAGAAGGCATCAGATTCCCCTGGAACTGGAGTTAAAAATGGTTCTTAGCCACCATGTGGGTGCTGGGAATCAACCCAGGTCCTCTGCAAGAGCCGTCGGTGCTCTTAAACCACTGAGCCATCTTTCCAGCCCCATTTATTATTTTTATTGAATGCATATTAATTAATATTACACATGTGTAAGTGCATCCGTGTCATGTAATGCCTGAGGAGGTCAGGAGAGGGCTTTGAATACCCCTGGAAATGGAGTTACAGATGGTTGTTAGCTGCCTCAGGGGTGCTGGGAACTAAACTCAGGTCTTCTGCAAGAGCAGCTGGTGCTCTTAACCACTGAGCCATCCATCCAGCTCCTCATTGTTCTTTAAAACTCTAATCTCTGTTTGACTATACCAAGAAAAAAATTTGGCTTACTAATATAATATATTGGGGTGGGGATGTAACTTAATTGATAGTGTCCCTGCCTAGCAAGCATGAAGCCCTGTGTTCAGTCCCCCGTAGTGCATAACACACTGCATGAACAATCTGTGCTGAAACCCTCCTGTAATCCCAGCACTTGGGAAGTAGAGGCAGGACAGGCAAAAGTTCAAGATCATTCTTGGCTACATAGTAAATTCAGAGACACCAGAGGCTATCTCAAAAGAAACACATGTGCACACACACACACACACACACAAAGAGAGAGGAGAGAGCACTAGGATTATACAGGGAGAAACAAAACACAATAAATCTGAAAAAAGATGGAATCTTTAGTAGTGATTTGTTGGTTCCAAATGCCATTAATATTTTTTAATTTTAATATTTTATTATTTTTTATGTGTATAAATGTCATGCCTGTATTTATGTGAGTGCACCTGTGTTGTGTACTGTCTACGGAGGTCAGAAGAGGGTGTAAGATTCCCTAGAACTAGAATTAGGGATAATTGTCAGCCACCATGTGGATGATGGGATTTGAACCTGGGTCCTCTATAAGAATAGCCAGTGCTCTTATCCACTGAGCCATCTTTCCAGCCCTAGACATTAACATTTTTTAAAGACATTCTAAATCTGGAGGTCCAATATGAAGTTGCTACAAGTTGTTAACATTTTATTAGGTGTCAAGACCTGACTGAGGAGGTTAGACAACTCATGGGAGTTGAGACTCTCCACCATGAAGAGCCTCAGGATCAAGCTCAGGTTCTCAGGCATGGCAGCAAGTGCCTTCTACCACTGAGCCATTTCATTGGTCCCAAGTTAACTTTTATATTTGGCACAGAAAGGGGAATAAAGAACGAAGCAACCCAAGCAATGGCTATCCACTACCACCACTGTGTCATAAATAATGGAGAAAAGGCAGCATAGAAATAGTTAGTGAACTTACCATGGTTTCTCATTTCATGAGGACTGTCTGTGTGGATTCTAGTCTTGCTTTTTGGGTCTGTCCCAGTGGAGCAGTTTTGCCTTCTCTAGTAGCCCACTCCCTAAGGGCGTCCCAAACCATCTTTCCCATGGTAACACCGGTTCATTCTAGGTTTCCTATGCTGCCCTGCAGGCTTCTGCTGCCTCCTCCCAAGGGCAACCTTGTAGGTGGGGCTGGCGGTGTACACACCTCCCACCTCCACTCACTTTATTGACAGTATTTGCCAAGGTTATGGGTTTTTTTTTTTCATATCACCAACTCTGCTCTGTTAATGTTCAAACTCACACATCACTTTCTCATTTGTGTAACTGTTCTTTTGTTTTCACCTTGCTCACTCTCTCACCATTGTCTCTTACGGATGTGTTGGCTCAGGAATTCAGCCACTTCTGCTTCTCTGACTCTTTTTTTTTTGGTCTTTTCGAGACAAGGTCTCCCTGTAGCCCCAGCTGTCCCGGAACTCACTCTGTAGACCAGGCTGGCCTTGAACTCACAAAGATCCACCTGCCTCTGCCTTCCAAGTGCTAGGATTAAAGGCATGACTCTTGTGTTTGATGCCTGGAGCCTTCACCGGGCTGGCTGGCTTGGCTGCGTGCTTTCTGGAGTTGTGCCGCTCCTCAGAGCTTTGCTTAGGTCAGGAAACAACTTCCAGGGTGAAGTCCAAGGCGATTCATCTTCTCATATCTCTGAGTGAGAATAATTAGAAAGTGCTGTGAGTCAAATGGCCTTGTGTACAGTCTGCAGTGTCCTCTGTTCTTTGCTGGCTAAATAACTTCTCACAGATGTCAGAATCTCCAAGTTGCATCTTTTTCATCGTTAACAAGGAGAAAAGAGCCAGCTACAAAGGTTTTAACAAGAATCAAAACGAAGAATTGTTCAAGGAGCTTTGACATGTTCAGCTACGGCAGGCCCTTCTTCCTTCTCTCATTTACTAGACCCCTGCTGTCTAACACGGTCACTATTACGTGTGACTACTGAACATAGGAAATGTGGATGGTTGTAATGGAGACAGGCAGGGACTCTGAAATAGGCTCTAAACTTTGAATAACAAAATACACAGTATCCTGATAATTTTTTTTATTTTGATTGCATGTTGAAATGGGCAGTATTGGGCTGGAGAGATGACCCAGAGGTTAAGAGCACCGACTTCTCTTGCAGAGGACCCAGGTTTGATCCCCAGCACCCACATGGCAGCTGAGAACCATCTTTGACTCCAGTTCCAGGGGAATCCGATGCCCTCTTCTGACCTCCGTGGCATTGCATGACATGGGTGCACAGACCTACATGCAGACAGTACATTCATACACATAAAAAATAAAAATTAAAAAAGAAAAAAAGAAATGGGCAGTATTTTTGGATGTATTGGGTTAGACAAATATTGAAATTGATTTCATCTGTTTCTTTATACATTATTTAATATAACTTCTGGAAAATTCAATTTTTCATAGATATTTTGCATTATATTTCAACTGAACAACAATATTATAAAATCTTGATTTTCATCTATGAACAGGGTTGGCACATTGTTGTCTGGGCTCTTTCTTTAGCAATCACTCCTAACATGACTCCATTGCCCTCGCTTTACTCTGGAGGATGTCATATCTCTACCACTCATTTGGCCTTAAACAGCTTTTTGCTTTTTCGATGTGGTTATTAGGCTAACTACATCTGGTAATACAGTGGGGAGATGTCTTCTGGAAAACATTGCCATACAGACCCTCAAGGGGAGGCATCTCCTCAAGAAGATCATCACAGCTCAGAGCCAAGTCATGAAGGGGAGACAAATATGGAGAGTTAGTTTATATGTGGTGAGCACTGGGTATTGATGAAAAGGTTCTGCATGTGAATAACATGAATGAGTTCTCACTGAATCACGAATAGTCACTTTTCTGTTGCTGTGATAAAGCACCATGACCAAGGAACTTACAAAAGGAAGAGTTTATTTGAGCTTACGATTGACGGTTCCAGGGAATTAGAGTCCATTGTGGTGGGAGGCATGGCGGCTGGAGACTGGAGCAGCAAACCGAGGGTCTCACCTCGCAATGAGCACAGGAAGCAGAGAGAGAGGGCGACTGGAGACCATGAGGCTTGTTAAACTCACTAAGCCTGCCCCCAATAACGTACTTCCTCCAGCATGGCCACACCTTCTAAGACCTCCAAAAACAGTGCCACCAACTGAAGACAAATGGCTGAATACTTACAGCCTATGGGGGACACTCATTCAAACCACCACATTCCATTCCCTAGCCCCCATAGGCTCCTGACCATATAAAATGCAAAATGCATTTAGTCCAACCTTAAAAGTCCCCATAGTCTTTACCAGTTTCAATGCCATTCAAAAGTATACAGTTCAAAGTCTCTTCTGAGACTCAGGCCAATTTCCTAACTGTAAACTCCTGTAAAATCAAAAGCCAGATTACAAACTCCCAACATACATCTCTTTCTTAGGCTGGTACCACTCCCTGTATGCAGCTCTCCTTGGCAAATATCTCACAGGTCTGGCATCTCGAATGTCTTCTTGGGGTCTCCGCTGCCAACCAGACTTCACATTCACAGCTTCATGCAATGGCCTATCAGGGCCTTCTTTATGCAGGGACACCCCTGCTGTGCTCTGCTTGACCTTGGCAGCTCTCTGAAACTGTGGAGGAAGAACTGATGACCCCTTCACTCTTGTAAACTTCATGCCTCTAAAGCCAGCACCACGTGAATGAAATTGCTGAATCTGGCTGCAAGTTTGGAATGAAATCTCTCCTACTTTAACCACATTTGCAATTTTTCTCTGCCCAGGATTTGTTGGAGGATTAGCTGGGTGTGGTCTTGCCCTGAAGGTACTGATTCTTTTGTTTACTTGTAAATCTCCAGGCCTCTCCTTAATCACTTTAGTCTCCTTATGAAAGGGAGCCTCTCCTTCACATGCCTTGGCCCCACCTTTAATCTTCCTAGTGCAGTTATCAGATCCAAACTGTACATTCTGCATTTCTTTCTGCCCCATCTGCTCTTCTTCACTGTAGATCTGCACAATATTCACCATTAAAAGCCAAACCACCATTTCTATGTTAGGCTATCTTGAAATATCCTCCGCCAAAGACATTAGTCCATTGCTTTTCAACTTAGCATCAGGCAAGCATTTGGGCTGTGGGCAAACTGCTGCCAGAATCTTTATCAAAATATCCTCTGGAACCACATCTTTTGCAGCAATGATTTCTTCCAGGCTTCTACTAGAATGGCCCTTTAAGCTCTGCTTACAGTAGTCAACAGCCTTTCTAGCCCAAAGTTCCAAAGTCTTCCACATTTCTCCAAACATCCACATGGTCAGGTTCTTCACAGCCAACACCCCACTCTCGGTACCAAATTACTGTATTAGTCACTTTTCTGTTGCTGTGATAAAACACCATGACCAAGGAACTTATAAAAGGAAGAGTTTATTTGAGCTTATGACTGACAGTTCCAGGGAATTAGAGTCCATTGTGGTGGGAGGCATGGCGGCTGGATCTGGAGCAGCATGCCCAGGGTCACATCTCGTAATGAGCACAGGAAGCAGAGAGAGAGGGTGACTGGAGACCATGAGGCTTGTTAAACTCACTAAGCCTGCCCCCAATAACGTACTTCCTCTAGCACCGTCACACCTTCTAAGACCTCCAAAAACAGTGCCACCAACTGGAGACAAAGGTCTGAATACTTACAGCCTATGGGGGACACTCATGCAAACCACCACAGGTGAGCACTGGGTATTGATGAAAGGATTCTGCATGTGAATAACATAAATGAGTTCTCACTGAATCACGAATAGGGGATCCATGGGAAGGAGAGTGGAGATCTCCCAGACATGACAGAACAGCTAGATGGTTGGAGGAGGAAGGACAGGAACCCCTGCAGCCAAGGAGGTCCAGAGCCAGCACTCTGAGCGCCACCCCTCTGGGCCCCTCAGGGGTGCATTGCCGACTGATGCACTCACGTCACAAGGAGCCTGGGCTTTTTAGGCCACTTAGCGTAGTATTTTGTAAACCAGAAAATCCATAGGGAGTTAGCTTGAGCAGTTCTCCAAAAGTAAGTGGGCATGGCAGAAGCAATTGTTTTCATTCACCCAAGTCTGTTTCTAGTCCTTGTCCCTAAGCATAAAGAAAACCTTGTTTCTTGCCTTCCTTCTCAGTTAGGTTAAAATCAATAGAATGTGGGTGGCAATGTTTGTTCAGGCAAAACTTCTGTGGACATAAACTGTTGGCAAGGTTGGAATTTACATGTCTTAAGATGCCCAGAGCAGGGGGTAGGAGGTGGCTGGAGTCATGATCCAGCATATAAAGGGAGCTACAACAGAGAGATGGTGTCTTGTCACTCTCATGGCTGTAACAAAATACAGGAAAGAAGCATCTTAAAGGAGAAGAGGTTCGCTTTGGCTCACAGTCTAGAGGATGCAGTGCATCAGGATGGAAGCACAGTGGCCACACAGCCCAGGACACAGTGGCGGGGACTTATACAGCATTCTCTTAACATCTTAGTGGGCCAAGAGGCGGAGTTCCAGCCAGAACTGGGGCTAGGCTAGAACCCTCAAAGACCAGCCTTCAGGAATCAGCTCTTCCAGCTAAGCTTCTCACCCTGGAGAGTCCACAACTGCAGAAACAGTTTGTGCTGCATAGCTTTAGTGGATAGACACAACTGGGTTGTGGGAGGCTCAATTGGAGAATTGGCTCCATTGGATTAGCCTGTGGCCACATCTGTGGAGTATTGTCTTGATGGTCGAGCAGTGGGGGGGGGCAGCCCACAAGAGTGGTGCCACCCTGGGCAGGTTGTTGCGTACTGTATAAGAAGGAGGGCTGGGCATGAGCCAGGAGAGCAAGCCAGTGAACAGTATTCCTCCATGGCTTGTGCTTCAGCTCCTGCCTCCAGGTTCCTGCCCTGAGTTCCTGCCTTGGGCTCCCTAAGTGATGAACTGTGACCCAGGAGATGTAAGCTGAATAAACCCTTTCCTCCCCAAGTTGGTGTTGGTCAGAGTGTTTTGTCACAGCAATGGAAGACAAACTAGGACAGAAATTGGTACCAGAAGAGTGGGGTATTGCTGTGACAGACCTGACCTTGGTGTTTTGGGGAAGGATTGTGGAGGCGTTTGGAACTTTGGGCTGGGAAGATCATTGAATGCCTAAAGATTGTTGCTGTGGAGCTTGGAGCAGTTTTGCTGAAGGAGTTGTAGAAGATGGAGGCCTGGCTTGTGAAGTTTCTAGTTTCAAAGGAGAGCAGAGATCATCAGGACTGTGTAATCTGTGGGTTCTGGTCAGCTGGGGCTGTGGAGAATCAGCTGTAAGTAACAAGAGACCAGAACCTGAAGTGAAACTTTTGTGGTACTGGGGCAATTGATGCTGGTTAGCTGGGGCTGAAAAATCAGCTGTAAGTAACAAGAGACCAGCATCACTGAGGTGAAATCTTCTGGGGAGAATATCTTCAAGGTCAGCACACAGAAGCTGTGACCCAGAAAGGGCCTGAGCCTCCATCTCGAGCCAGAAGCCGGACTTGGTAACGTGTAAGAGTCTCCTATATGGTTCCGGTGTTGAAATTTGAGGGGGTCACAGAGAGCAGCCGAGGCTTGGCACTGTGAGAGGTCAGGAAAGACCATTGGTGGAAGTGCACCTCGGTTGCTGTGAAGACCCCAGGATTGCAGGGGTCATGGAGAGAAGCTGAGGCTTTGCACCAGGAGAGGTCAGAAGAGACCATTGGTGAAGGTGCTGCCTCAGTTTCAGTAGCGACCCCAGCTTTTTGGAGATGCCGGTACCCTGGGACGACCACCAAGAGCAGCGGTAGGTGTAGAATGGAGTCGGCCTGGGCCTGCGAGATGAGTGTGCCACGGACGGCAGAGTCGGAGAGGGGGAGCTGCCGAGACCCTTTGGAGCCCAGAAGATCGTGAGTGAATCCCAGGTGTCCAGCCTTGAGCTACTTTGCTGGACTTAGGTTTTGTTTGAGAGTGCCTGATTCTTCCCTTTGAAATAAGACAGTACTTGTTTTGGATTTTACAGCAGCCCACAGTTAAGAGACTTTTAACGGACTGTGAACTTTTAAGTGTTTGGACATTTTAAGGACTGTGAGGCTTTTGAGGTTGTACTGTCTTAGGTTGTGATTCATGTTAACATCATATTTTGGGGATAAGAACTGGAAAGGTGGTGGTTTAATAGTGATGTGTTTTGTGTGTCAAGTTGACAAGGGGTCAATTGTGCTGGATAGCTTTAGTGTCAACTTGACACACCTGGGTTGAGGGAGCCTCAATTGGGGAATTTGCTCCATTGGATTGGCCTGTGGCCACATCTGTGGTGTATTGTCTTGATTGTTGAGCAGTGACAGTATAAGAAGGCAGGCTGGGCATGAGCCAGAGAGCAAGCCAGGAGCAAGCCAGTGGACAGCATTCCTCCATGGCCTGTGCTTCAGCTCCTGCCTCCAGGTTCCTGCCCTGAGTTCTTACCTTGGGCTCCCTAAGTGATGAACTGTGACCCAGGAGATGTAAGCTGAATAAACCCTTTCCTCCCCAAGTTGGTGTCGGTCAGAGTGTTTTGTCACAGCAATGGAAGACAAACTAGGACAGAAATTGGTACCAGACGAGTGGGGTATTGCTGTGACAGACCTGACCTTGGTGTTTTGGGGAAGGATTGTGGAGGCGTTTGGAACTTTGGGCTGGGAAGATCATTGAATGCCTAAAGATTGTTGCTGTGGAGCTTGGAGCAGTTTTGCTGAAGGAGTTGTAGAAGATGGAGGCCTGGCTTGTGAAGTTTCTAGTTTCAAAGGAGAGCAGAGATCATCAGGACTGTGTAATCTGTGGGTTCTGGTCAGCTGGGGCTGTGGAGAATCAGCTGTAAGTAACAAGAGACCAGAACCTGAAGTGAAACTTTTGTGGTACTGGGGCAATTGATGCTGGTTAGCTGGGGCTGAAAAATCAGCTGTAAGTAACAAGAGACCAGCATCACTGAGGTGAAATCTTCTGGGGAGAATATCTTCAAGGTCAGCACACAGAAGCTGTGACCCAGAAAGGGCCTGAGCCTCCATCTCGAGCCAGAAGCCGGACTTGGTAACGTGTAAGAGTCTCCTATATGGTTCCGGTGTTGAAATTTGAGGGGGTCACAGAGAGCAGCCGAGGCTTGGCACTGTGAGAGGTCAGGAAAGACCATTGGTGGAAGTGCACCTCGGTTGCTGTGAAGACCCCAGGATTGCAGGGGTCATGGAGAGAAGCTGAGGCTTTGCACCAGGAGAGGTCAGAAGAGACCATTGGTGAAGGTGCTGCCTCAGTTTCAGTAGCGACCCCAGCTTTTTGGAGATGCCGGTACCCTGGGACGACCACCAAGAGCAGCGGTAGGTGTAGAATGGAGTCGGCCTGGGCCTGCGAGATGAGTGTGCCACGGACGGCAGAGTCGGAGAGGGGGAGCTGCCGAAACCCTTTGGAGCCCAGAAGATCGTGAGTGAATCCCAGGTGTCCAGCCTTGAGCTACTTTGCTGGACTTAGGTTTTGTTTGAGTGTGCCTGATTCTTCCCTTTGAAATAAGACAGTACTTGTTTTGGATTTTACAGCAGCCCACAGTTAAGAGACTTTTAACAGACTGTGAACTTTTAAGTGTTTGGACATTTTAAGGACTGTGGGGCTTTTAAGGTTGTACTGTCTTAGGTTGTGATTAATGTTAACATCATACTTTGGGGATAAGAACTGGAAAGGTGGTGGTTTAATAGTGATGTGTTTTGTGTGTCAAGTTGACAAGGGGTCAATTGTGCTGGATAGCTTTAGTGTCAACTTGACACACCTGGGTTGAGGGAGCCTCAATTGGGGAATTGGCTCCATTGGATTGGCCTGTGGCCACATCTGTGGAGTATTGTCTTGATGGTCGAGCAGTGTGGGAGGGCCCAGCCCACAATGAGTGGTGCCACCCTGGGCAGGTTGTTGTGTACCGTATAAGAAGGCAGGCTGGGCATGAGCCAGGGGAGCAAGCCAGTGAACAGCATTCCTCCATGGCCTGTGCTTCAGCTCCTGCCTCCAGGTTCCTGCCCTGAGTTCCTGCCTTGGGCTCCCTAAGTGATGAACTGTGACCCAGGAGATGTAAGCTGAATAAACCCTTTCCTCCCCAAGTTGGTGTCGGTCAGAGTGTTTTGTCACAGCAATGGAAGACAAACTAGGACAGAAATTGGTACCAGAAGAGTGGGGTATTGCTGTGACAGACCTGACCTTGGTGTTTTGGGGAAGGATTGTGGAGGCGTTTGGAACTTTGGGCTGGGAAGATCATTGAATGCCTAAAGATTGTTGCTGTGGAGCTTGGAGCAGTTTTGCTGAAGGAGTTGTAGAAGATGGAGGCCTGGCTTGTGAAGTTTCTAGTTTCAAAGGAGAGCAGAGATCATCAGGACTGTGTAATCTGTGGGTTCTGGTCAGCTGGGGCTGTGGAGAATCAGCTGTAAGTAACAAGAGACCAGAACCTGAAGTGAAACTTTTGTGGTACTGGGGCAATTGATGCTGGTTAGCTGGGGCTGAAAAATCAGCTGTAAGTAACAAGAGACCAGCATCACTGAGGTGAAATCTTCTGGGGAGAATATCTTCAAGGTCAGCACACAGAAGCTGTGACCCAGAAAGGGCCTGAGCCTCCATCTCGAGCCAGAAGCCGGACTTGGTAACGTGTAAGAGTCTCCTATATGGTTCCGGTGTTGAAATTTGAGGGGGTCACAGAGAGCAGCCGAGGCTTGGCACTGTGAGAGGTCAGGAAAGACCATTGGTGGAAGTGCACCTCGGTTGCTGTGAAGACCCCAGGATTGCAGGGGTCATGGAGAGAAGCTGAGGCTTTGCACCAGGAGAGGTCAGAAGAGACCATTGGTGAAGGTGCTGCCTCAGTTTCAGTAGCGACCCCAGCTTTTTGGAGATGCCGGTACCCTGGGACGACCACCAAGAGCAGCGGTAGGTGTAGAATGGAGTCGGCCTGGGCCTGCGAGATGAGTGTGCCACGGATGGCAGAGTCGGAGAGGGGGAGCTGCCGAGACCCTTTGGAGCCCAGAAGATCGTGAGTGAATCCCAGGTGTCCAGCCTTGAGCTACTTTGCTGGACTTAGGTTTTGTTTGAGAGTGCCTGATTCTTCCCTTTGAAATAAGACAGTACTTGTTTTGGATTTTACAGCAGCCCACAGTTAAGAGACTTTTAACAGACTATGAACTTTTAAGTGTTTGGACATTTTAAGGACTGTGGGGCTTTTAAGGTTGTACTGTCTTAGGTTGTGATTAATGTTAACATCATACTTTGGGGATAAGAACTGGAAAGGTGGTGGTTTAATAGTGATGTGTTTTGTGTGTCAAATTGACAAGGGGTCAATTGTGCTGGATAGCTTTAGTGTCAACTTGACACATCTGGGTTGTGGGAGCCTCAATTGGGGAATTGGCTCCATTGGATTGGCCTGTGGCCACATCTGTGGAGTATTGTCTTGATGGTTGAACTGTGGGGGGGGGGCAGACCATAAGAGTGGTGCCACCCTAGGCAGTTTGTTGCATACTGTATAAGAAGGAGGGCTGGGCATGAGCCAGGAGAGCAAGCCAGTGAACACCACTCCTCCATGGCCTGTGCTTCAGCTCCTGCCTCCAGGTTCCTGCCCTGAGTTCCTGCCTTGGGCTCCCTAAGTGATGAACTGTTACCCAGGAGATGTAAGCTGAATAAACCCTTTCCTCCCTAAGTTGGTGTTGGTCAGAGTGTTTTGTCACAGCAATGGAAGACAAACTAGAACAGAGTTTCACCATCTGGGGACCAAGTATTCAAACACAAGAGCCCATGGGAGACATTCACATTCAAA
The DNA here is from genome assembly GCA_009823505.1 of Rhizomys pruinosus. Lineage (NCBI taxonomy): Eukaryota > Metazoa > Chordata > Mammalia > Rodentia > Spalacidae > Rhizomys > Rhizomys pruinosus. The sequence goes on along the minus strand of VZQC01011003.1, from coordinate 2,200,051 downwards.
CCATAAAAAATGGCAACTTATATCAGACTGTGGTGGAAGGAAGAAATACAGTTTATTTTTTAAGCCTCTGAGATTTGGGAGTTGTCATTTATAGTAGCTAGCATAATTAATGCAGGGATATTATCTCAAAAAAAGGAGACAGAGTATGATATAAATGCATCCTACCTCCCTAGGAAGAGTCACAACCACATACTGAAGATATAATTGGAATAATACAAATTTTTATTTGTAAAATGAAAAACCTGTGGCTGGAGAGATGGCTTAGTGATTAAGAGCACTGGCTGCTCTTGCAGAGGACCTGGGTTTGATTGTCAGCACCCACATGGCAGCTAACAACATTCAGTAGGTCCAGTTCCAAGGGAATCTGACGTCCTCTTCTGATCTCTGTGGGCATTGCATGACACAGATACACTTAGATACATACAAGCAATACACTCACACACATAAAATAAAAATAATCAGAAAATAATTTTAAAGATGAAAAACCTAACACTTAAGAAAACAAAGCAGCCTGTTTTTTGATTAGTTCATTCTCCTCTACACTTATGTGAGAGGCCAAAATATAATTGCACAACAATTTAATAACATGGGATAACACAATTCATTTTGTAACTATCGTGTTCAGTTACATGAGGATTTGATTAATCACTAGGCTGTGGTTCCTCAAATGGAGTTCGAGGGTAGGTCCTTGAGACAGGGGATAGACATGACATGCTTTCCTAGGTTACCAAAGATTTGAATAATAAAAAGATAAGTACCTAAGTACCCTGAATTAGTCATTAAAATAACATCTTTAAAACATACAGATATATATATATATATATATTGATCAGGATGCAAAAAAAATTATATGAACTGAGAAAAAAGCATGAAGGCTTAAGGAAATTTTGAGCTTGAAACTTGCAGTTTTCGGATTAGGCTTAGCAGTAGGATTGCAGAGCCAAGAACACAGGCTTAGCTTGATAGGCCAGGATTGCACGACCTGGACTCTTACCTATACTACACTAGCTATGTGTCTTCAACTGAGTCATGCAATTTCTCAAAGTCTCTACTTCCTCAACAAGAAAATGAACAAACAAACCACCAACAACAACAAAAACAACAACAAAGAGGGTCCTTAGTACCAAAGCTCTGCTTATTGCCCTGTCTTCAGGAGGAGCAGCTGGGAACTCGCCATCTTGGTGCATCTCACCTCCACACAGGACACAGCTACCACCACTGCTCTCCTTTCTGCGGCCAAGGCTGACTGCTTCCCTGTTGCTCACTGCTGCTCTGAACCCGTACAGGTGTTCAGAACATCTAGGGAAGTGGTGGCTGAGTGCACCTGACCCAGAGTTTACTTCTATGTACTTGGTGACTCTATAGTCCCATTCTTTCCTGCTTTAAGACATAGTGAAGCCATCCCATGACTATGGTTTTGGGCAGCATCCTGCCATCCACATATGCAGAATATAAGATGTCAGCTTCCCTTACAGGCATGGCTGATTTGAGGACTTGGCAGTAATTAGTACTTCTTGACATGGGCTGTGATTTTGAGGAACAGATATTGAACAGTCTATTGGAAGAAATAAAACTGACTCATGGATGCTGGGTGATCATCTTCTATCCTTTCCCATCAGCTCTTCCTATATGAGAAGGCTAGAGGTGGGAGGGCGTACGTAACCCCTCATCCCATGGAGATGATCCTTTCCCCACAGAGACACTCACCACAGTGATCCCAGCCTGCATTTTATTCCTAGAGGGGAGCTTGTCATGGTTATTGGAGAGGGTGAGGTCTCTGGGTCAACAGTCCTAGACACCTAGGCTCATCATTTAAGCAAAAGGAAGGCAACATTATTCAGTCTTTTTGAACTGCTTCCCAACAGACCTACTTTCCAGAACTTGGAAGGATTAAAAGGGACAAAGGATAAAGAAGCTCCTGGCCCGGATGGGACTTATTCAATAAATGCTAGTATCCTTTCCAAGAATAAAAAAAAAATTCTATAAGAAGTCAGACATTTGAGTCAAGGCCAGGCCATGCTTTCTATGATCTTGGAGGATCTATTCCCATTAAAAGCTGATCCTTAGGTTTGTACTTGTATTTCCTTCTGATCTGAAGCCTATGGGATGAAGCCTTATCTGTAGACTGGCTTGAGACAGAGACAGGAGTCAGAAAGTGCCACAGATTAAAGCAGTAAACAACACAGTGCATGCTGGTATCCATCTCTGCATATGTTTTTTCCTTTTTTTCAAAATAAAATCATCTTTTCATTTTTGTTTCGTCAGTTTTATTTTTGACTGGGTTTTATGCCACATAGTTCAAAATGCAAGATATAAGGATATTCAGTGAACAGCCTCTTATTCTGCCCTTCGGCTGCCAAGTTCCTTGCCTTAAAGACAGCCAGTGTTACATTCCTTGTCCCAGAAACAGCTCATGTTAACACTTTCTTAAGCATCCTCCTGAAATATTCCCTTTTTATATGTATAAAGGCGCACATATTCTGATCTGAACCTTGTTTGTTTTTTTTCACTTAGCCATTTCAGAGACTTCCACAATCATGGATAAAAAGCTTCTTTGCTCTTACTTTATGTTCAATTGCATTGCATGCTGGCTTATTTTGTGTATGGAGCATAGCTTATCTAACCAGCACCCTCCTAAAGAACATTCAGGCTGGTTCAGCTTTTTCCTATTACAAATTAGGCTACAGTGAATAATCTTGTACATGATTCTCTGCATGTGAACAAGTGCATCTGTAAGACAAATTCCTCAAATGGAATTTCTAGAGGGGAAAGTATGTCCATTTGTGAATTTGATAGATGCTCCCAAACTGCTTCAAGGAAGTTGTACCTATGCACACACATTGCAAAGTGTCGTAATTGAAAAAAACCAAGGCAGAGAATACAAAGTATCCGAGACATCTCTCTATGGCCCAGCTGGATTGTTTACCTTCCTTTGCTCTCTTTGGGGTAGATAATTTGAAACTCTTCTGTAGATTGACTTTTTAAATTCACCACACTAAAATGGAACATCACATTGAAGCTATTTCTAATTTATACACTTATTTAGCTGTGTTTAATGCTTTCAGAATATCACAAAAGAGCCAACAGTTTTAATTATGAGCTTAGTCTTTCTTTTTAAATAGTTTGTATTTTATAGTCTTTTTATTTTCAGTGCTGGAGATCAGACTGGGGATCTGGCACATGCTAAGCAAGCACTATACCACTGAGCTACAACAACCTCAGCCCCTGATGTATCTATTATATGTATTCCCATACTTTTTGTTCTTGGACCCCTTTATTCTCAAATATTATTGAAGACATCAACAAGCTTCTGTTTATGTGGGGTCCATATATAGATACTGTGGTGGTTAGAAATTTTTGCTATAGGCTCCAAGTATTTGAATACTTGAACCCAGTTCGTGCTATCTGTAGTGGCTTTAGGAGGTGTGGCCTTGCTGGAGGAAGCACGTCACTGGGTGGAGGCTTTGAGAGGTCTTAGCCTTGCCCCATCTCCCTGCTTCTGTCCCTGCTTGAAGATGAGAGGTTCCAACTTTCTGGTCGGGCTGCTGCTTGCCATGCCTCCCCATCTTTTTCTTTTTTTTTTTTCCCCATCTTTTTCCATAAGGACTATTATCCTTCTGGGAAACATGTGCCAGATAAACTCTCCATCCTATAAGTTGCCTTGGTTGAGCTATTTTACCACAGCAACAGAAAAGTAGCGAACACAGTGTATTAGTCAGGGTTCTCTAAAGAAACAGAAGCAACAGGACGAATATATAGCTATATACAATTTATTGATTTGCTCACGTGACAGAGCTCAAGTAGTCCAACAGTAGCCACGCCGCACTGGAGAGGCTGAGAATCCAGGGAACTGCTCAGTCCACAAGGCTGGATGTCTCAGTAGTCCCAATCTGGTGCTGAAGTCCCGATGGATTCCAGGAGATCTGCCGGTCTCAGGACACGCTGGATCCAAAGGGTTGATCACAGCAGCAAGACAAACTCACCAGTGAGAGAGAGGCAAGCCGCAGGAAAAAGGGACCAGCTCCCTCTGCCATGGCTTTTTATACTGCCTGCCGGCAGAAGATAACACCCACATTTGGGGTGGGCCATCCAGGTTGAGGTAGTCCAATCCGAAGATTCTTTTTCTCTTATTTGTTCTTTAGTCCAGTCAAGTTGACACCCAGGATTAACCATCATGCACAGATATCATATTTGAAAACAAAAGCTAAAAAACTGATTCTGGCTGGGCCTGATGGCACACGCCTTTAATCCCACCACTGGGCAGGCTGAAGCAGGAGGATCTCTATGTGGTCAAGGCTAGCTTGATCTACAGAGCTAGTTCCAAGCCAGCCAGTGCCACGTAGTGAGACTCTGTCTCAAATAATAAATAAATAAATAAATAAATAAATAAATACTAACTCTAGTACATGGCAGGGATAGGACTCAGTGGTAGAGTGCTTACCTAGCATGTACAATATCCTAGGATAGTTCCCTGGGACTGAAAACAAATGAACAAAACTTATTTCATGTTCACATAAATCTTTTAAAATATTTTTCATATGGGAGGACTGGGAAGAGGGTAAGTGAAGGTAGCAGATGGTAAGTATGGTTAAAATACATTATATATAAATATATGAAATTGTTAATGAATAAATTTAAAAATATTTTCCAAAAAATATATATAACAGTGACACTATTTTATATGTACATTTAGCTTAATAGGTGAGAGCTGCTTTCTCTTGTCTGCTTCTTCTGAAACTTATAGCATCCAGAAAACTCTATCATATACTCATGAAAGAGTGTGAAACACACTAGCATTCTCGTGTCATTATTAAAAGTTTGGGGACTGGGGAATACTTGGTTTAGATAACTTTGTCTATCACAGGCTGACAAAACATCTTTAGTTACCCCTTTTCATGATTTTGTTTCTATGTTGAACTGTTTTGCTGTATGTAATTGTGAGCATGTATAATTGGGTACACACATATTCAAATAGGCATGTTTCATATATCTTTATTTTTTTAGTAGCTTAAAACAACAATCTTTATTTCTATTCTCAGAAATCTGCAGTTGGAACAGAACTAAGCAAGTGGGGAAGGCTAGTGTCTGCCGTGTCTGCTCCACACAGCATCAGCTGGGGTGGCTAACCTGAAGGCTGGAGGATCCCTGATACCAATGTACACGCTCACATGTCTGGTAAGCTGATGTGAGCTATCAGCAGCAGTACAGATGGGCCTGAGGGGTGAAAACCTATGTTTCTCTCCATGTAGGCCTCTCCACATGGCCTCAGCTTCCTCACGACTGGGTTCCCAGGGGGAGCATCACATGGTTAATCCCTTCTGAATTAGACTTTATGTTTTGGATTTGATTCTGATATTAACCTGGTAAGTCACGGTAATCATAGAGAACACCAATACCATCTCGTTGGTGTTTTACACATATAGTGCAGCCTTCAAATCATGGTCAAACCTGTAAGAGCTGCCAGGCATTTCCATCCTTAGGAACAGGCCTCCTGGATCACAATGCTCTCTCCAGCCCTGTGATCTTTCCTGCCCAACCTTGATGCCATGGTAAACTCTCACCCTAGTCTCTAGGTAAGTAGTGCCTGCATCATGGGCTCTCTGTCAAGTTTTCCAGGGCGACTTCAAATTTAGTTTTCAAATAAACTGGATGCGTATTTCTTTGTCATTCACAGGGAATCACTGGTAAGACGTACTGGCTATATTAGATTTGATGTCAAACACTATAAAGGCCATAAAACATCATGCTGGGGGTAGGTCCCAAGCATCACATGTCCAAATGATACCATAATAAACCAGTTCTAATACTATTTACTATGAATCTGTATATACCTAAGGCAGAAGACAGGCTGCTATCAAGAAAACTAGCTCCCTAACCACTATATTACCCTTGACATTCATGATACTTAGGAGAGGAGCAGAGAAGAGGCTAGAGGAATGCATAGGAAACACATGGGAAGTTAGGCCTATTCCCCAAATCAGAGCTAAGCATCGTACTTTCTGAGGACCAGCATTAAAGCCAACTGGAAAGATGACACCTATGCATAAGTTGGGGATGGTGGCCCTGAGCAGCTCTGGGTACAGATCTGCTGCTGGATAGCAATTCAAGTCTGTATGATAGGAAGGGTTAAGTGAGCTCTGCTTTCAGAGATGCATACCTCTGTTCTTGATGAACCTGCTCAGGAATAAGGATCCTAGTGGAGGCAGCATTTTGACAAGGGAGAGAACAGTCAGCTCTACAGTATCAACCACATTTCATTACTAAGTGCTGTTGTGCTTCCTTTTGGTCTACACATTTATGATGTTCCTTAGAAGGATTTGGGTAATAATGTACTATTTACCAAATGAAGAAAATAGCCAAGGTATATAACGCTTGCCTCATTGATAAGTGACTCATATCTTAACCCAGTGGTTTGTCCCTTTCTCCAAGAGGATTATGAGCATGAGAAGCTGGAGACAGTGGAAGAAACAAAGCCCCAGCTCGGACATTGGAGGCAAACAGGCTTCACAGGTCCAATAAGAGACAGCAAGAAAGGACTCTTCTGGCCAATGTGAGTTAGTGGGAAGTTGATCCTCTTACTGTGATGTGGGAGAACAGGGTGAAGTGAGAATGGAGCCAGGTAAGTAACTTGGGCATGATGGTGTGCCCTAACCAGACCTCACTACGTCTTCATAAGGACCAGAGTGATAACATCAGCAGGACTTCAGGGACATTAGCTTGGCCCTGACACAAGCGCCAGGGTGGTCTTGAGCATGTGGCTAAGTTAAATACAGTGGTAGAAAATCGGAAGTAGTGAGGTTAGAAAGGTTTCATAAAGCAGTAAGAAAACAGTGCAGGATTAGTAACAGATAGGCTGTAAGAGCAAAACACACACTCTAAGTCGCTCCAAGCTCTTAGGGTCTGGAAGAATGAAGGCCTCTTTAGTACAGATTAGTGTCTTTATTTTGGAGATGTTGGATTTGATGTAGCAGTATAAGGAACAGTTTAACAGTCTGAAACTTGAGTGCAACCTAGCTAAATGGCTAGAGGCCAGTCTCCTAAAGAAAATGATTTAGAAGCACATGGTTGAAACAATAAGTTACATAAAACATTTTTATAGTCATAAAAACCAACATATAGCTTTCTTGTATAATTTTATTACTTATAAAAAACAAGTTATGAAAAATATTTTCCTTTTCAAGATATAGAAACTACAATCTATGCAAAATATATACACACCCATATTTGTTACAATACATAGGCTTGGACATTGTGTTTAAGAATCATACCCTGTAAAGGCTGGGATAAGAAAAATGGTTTCCAATGTTATCACATGATTGTGACACTCAAGTTTTTAAACCATTGCTGAAATAAAACATGTTTCTAGTATATAGATTCAAAGGGATTTGAACTTCCAAGCTTCCAGAGAGTCTCTTACTGTACCTGGAAATTGGAGATAATCAGTATTAGGTAGTTCCAGGGGTTGCCTTTCCATTCTTATCATGGAACTAAGTAAGAGGAGGCTGCCATGGAAACCCAGCTTGTGTGATCTCCATCCTGTCATCTCTATCTATGCAGCCTGGCTTCCGAGAGATGCTAAGATACCTTTGAGCTCTAAAAGGCTGTCAATTCTATAGTTTTCTAAGATGGTTGCATAATGGTACTATTTGCAAATTTAAATTCCAAGAGTATGAGTCAGGTCAAATGTGATTGAGATAACTCAGCTAAATAAACTTCATATAGGATTTCATCAGATGGGATTTGTCAGCATTGTTTACAATGTTTAAAGTTGCACCTTGACACTACTTGACACTACTGGAAAAGATCCTTTCTCACCAAAGTGTAAGTCCCAGGAGTCAAGCTTTCTTCTTTGGAAGAATGGTGATGAGGGTGGAAAAGTATGGACAGCCTCTCAACTTTAATGATGACAGATGCTGTCTGACAGAGCAACTTTTGAGGCCACCATGGTCTCACCATAAAGGGAATCATTTACCAACATCCTGATAAAGGGCATTGCTTCCCTCAATACCAAATCCTCTCATTCAGAGTAACAGCCTGCTGTTGCTCTGGATACAGATTGTGTGTTCTCTGAATTCACACTAGTATGGTAAAGCTTTTTAGTCAAAAGCTACCATTTACCAGGGATTTGTTTTTCTATGCAAGAAACTGTGAAAGTCAATGAACTATGGAATAACAGGTCTTTACATTGTTGCCTCTAACACAAGAGCTATTACATATCATTCCATAATGAAAAAAAAAAAAAAGACTGTGAATTTAACCACATAACTATCCTTTAAAAAAAGTTGTTTTTAAAACATACAGTCTAAAGTCTTCTAAATATTTTATTAGTGGGTAGGGGGACTATTATGGTGAACCTTATGGAACTAAAGGTTTTGGAAATGAAAATGGTAAAACTGGGCAATTTCATATGGTTCAACCTAAAAGGATCCTGAGAAAATTTTATTTGGCATCACACTACAAATTCAACCAGAATTTATAGAAAAAGCATCATAGGTCAAGTGGAAACGTGCACACTGGTTAAGCCAAGATCTCCATCTTAAGATTTAACAACTGGAAATCTTGGAATTTAAAAAATTTGGGCAGTTTCCTCAGGAGGCAGAGGCAGGCGGATCTCTGAGTTCAAGGCCAGCCTGGTCTAACAGAGTGAGTTCCAGGCCAGCTGGTGCTATGGGGAGACCCTATTTCAAAAAGACAAAAAAAAAAAAAAAAAAGGGCCGTTTCAATAAACAGGAGAATTAAAATTTTTATTAGTTTTTTTTTATTTTTTTTTTAAATTGTATTTTGTATGTGTATGAATGTACTGTCTGCATGTAGGTTTGTGCACCCGTGTCGTGCAATGCCAAGGAGGTCAGAAGAGGGTCTCGGATTCCCCTGGAACTGGAGTTCTCCTGGAAATGGAGTTACAGACGGTTCTCAGCCTCCATGTGGGTGCTGGGGATCGAACTCAGGTCCTCTGCAAGAGCAGTCAGTGCTCTTAACCGCTAGGCTATCTCTCCAGTCCCAGAGAATTAAAATTTTTAAATAAGAGTTGCAAATACACAAGAGAATACTGACCAAATATGGCAAGTTAAACACTTAGAGATTACATATAAAACTCCAGCATCAAAATGAAAAGGCACAAATATGACTTGAAATAATCATTTATAAAATCCTTGAAAATAAGGCAAATTCACTTGTATTACTAACATTAATAAGTAGGCACCTATATGACATTTCAGCTTTGGCATCCCGAATGGAATTGTATTGCTAATGAAGGGTTAAAACAGTACTAATTACTAATTAGAGCAGCATTATCAATATTAAGTTTCTTAGGCTCTATACTACTAAAAATAAAGTTATCTCCCAACCACATCCAAAAATACATTTAAAAAATTATAGCCATAAAAATCTCTGCAATTTTTCTTCAAATGAGCTCTATCACCAATGACACCCCAACCAAAACAAGCCACAGTAAAACTAAACACTATCAAAAATATGCTAGACCAGACTAGCTACTCTTTATTAAAGACATACCATATTCAAAAATGGTACTTTATTTATGAAATTTATTAAATATAATCAATAGATAATGATTTTCCAGGGGTGAGATGTCTGAGCTGGGTGAAGGTGTACTTGAAAATATATAGAGAGATTTCAGCAGGTATTTCATTTGGAATTCTGGACCCATTTACGAATGGTTGCTCCAGTGCTGCTGGCTACTACGCAGAGAGCTCCGCCCACTGTCCACCAGGTTGGCACATTATCAAAGAATACAATCTGAAAGACGAAAGCGAAGACTATATCCATTGTCTTTGTTATTGCTACAAGTCCTGCTTTTTCTATTTGCAGTGCTTTCGTGATAAATATCTGACCCCCCAAACCCAAGAGCCCAATGAGTATGAGAAACAGCCTGTCCAACCCACAGTAGGGCAGACTCCATTCTCCTATCACAAAGAGGATGACAACACTTTCAACAAGGCCAACTATGACATAATACCAAATGCTCAGAAAATAGTCCACAGATTTTCCCATTTTTCTTAGGATAACTAGAGTCATTGCAGCTAACACAGCATGTCCGACTGCCGCAAACGTCCCCTTCAGGTGGTCTGAATAGCTTTCACTCATCCCGGAAGTGTCGGAACCAAACAAAAACTGTGGTCTCACGATAAGGATCACTCCAGTGATTGCGAACAAGGTGAAGAAAGCATCCCAAAGGCTATACTTTTCCTTGAGAAATATCCAAGCAAATATTGACGTAAACACCGGACAGCTAAATGCAATAACGGTGGCATCTGCGAGGGACGTCGTCTGGAAAGCATAGTACATAAGGATCATGGCAGTGGAACCAAAGACTCCTCTGAAAATGAGGAAAATTCGTTGACCTTTGGGGCCTATAAACCCAGTTCTGTAAATTTAAACGAAGAGATGCATTTTAAATGAATTTGACATTGATTTTTCAATCAAATGTTTAATTAGACATTCCAAAAATACCATAATAAAGGAGTAAGTTCTATAGCACCCCTCTATTTAAAAATATTTTTCTAGACATTTCTAAGTGTTGAAGTAGGAGCAAAGACAGAAAAGAAACCACAGAATAAGCCACTCAATATAGATATTTTCCCTGTGTACACACTTGGAAAAAAAAGACAAAAAAAGGACTAGATGTTAACAGGACTTATACCTTCACAGGTAGACTCATATAATTCTTTTTTTTTTTTTATAATTCTGGTCTTCTCCAAATTTTCTATGATGAAAATGCATCATTTTGTAATAAACATAATCTTAAGACTTAGTAGTACTCTGAGGAAACTTAATCCTGACTAATGTACAGTCTCAATCTCACCAATTTTTCTATGAAAGTTGAGCCAATGTTAAATTTCTTTAGCCATTTAATATAATTTTTCATTGTTCTCATTCATGAGCTCAAGCACACTGAAAAAAATGTAAGGCCAGGTGTGGTGGCACATGCCTTTAATCCCAGCACTCAAGAGGCAGAGGCAGGCAGATCTCTGTGAGTTCAAGGACAGCCTGGTCTAATATAGTGAGCTCCAGGCCAGGGGCAACTAAAGGGAAAAGACTCTGTCTCAAAAAAGACCAAAATCAAAACCAAAAAAATGTAGTGGTTGAATGCATGTAAATACTACTATCTAATTTTTCCCAATTAAATATTTGCCAAAAATCTATTCTGTAAATCCTTGGCCAGGTATACTCGCTCACGTGTGCCAGGGACAGACTTCACTGGGGTAGATATAGACATTTTCAGATATCTGGAGTTAGAAACCAAAGCATGGCCATCTTTGGCCTATGTGTTTAAATGTTATACATCTTTCCATGACAGTGAACCGACAGTGAACTTTGCATATCGAAAAAGATAGAGCCAAAGATTTTAAGAAGTCTCTTTCTAGTACTTTACTGACAATACTTTTATTGAAAAATGGGAAAGATAGTTGTTAATCTCAGAGTTCTGTTACTTCCTTTAGAAATTCCTGAAGTCTAACTCCCATTTCCTAAAGTACTATTGTTTGTACACACCCAAGAATTCCTGACAATATTAATCTCAGCATATTTTCAACCAATTTCTCAGGATATGGAATGATACTAATGTAAATGAATCTGTACAGTGTTATGAGATACAAAGAGATTTTGGTGGCAAGCAACTGAAGTTTTTGATTTGAGGTTTAAGCATCTTTAACTCCAAAACAGAGAGTCAGGCGACTCAGTAGGGAACAAACTATTAATCCTCCCAGGGTTCAAAGTACACAGGGTGTAAGTTACAGTAGTGGAGGGGCATAATTCTAACCCCACAAAGAGGTGTTAAGTTCCACATGGAAGAGGGTGGGAGGGGAGTGTAGAGGGCGATGCTCTCTAGTTACATTATACAGACACACTTTAACTAACAAAAATTCTTATGCTCACCTGTGGGGCACAGCCTAGACAGTACCACTCCCACCAGTTTATGGGGGAGGAAAGAATCCTGAAGTAATCTTGTTCAAGGTTACTCCTGGCACCCTCAGGAGGACCTCAATCCTGCTGTCATTTTCTATCTACTCTGGCAGGTGATCAGTCTATCCCACATAAAGAAACACTGCACACTATGACCCTTTCATTTACTTCTTGTCTTCCAAATACCAGTTATGCCAAAGAAGGGAGGGTGGTTAAGACAGGGAATTATACAAAAGAAGCCGTGCTTCAAAATATGGGGTGGTGAATGGCTAGATCTTTCTACTCCTTTGCAGGCACGTGATGTGTATTTATGGGAGAATCTTCTGTGAGTAGACCCTGGGACATTTCATTCATCAGAGCCAAGAGGAACAGAAAGTGGTCAACATATGATATACCAGTTACTATAGAGAAGATCGTCAAGGCAGTTCAAGAGATTTACACACATTTATTATCTTCTATTTTGCACTGAGGAATACTTACTTTCTGTATATTAAGCAAGGGATAATAACAAGCATTTGAAACACACATCGAAATGCACTAATTTCTACAGCATGGACGCCTTGCACTTTTTTAACAAATAAAGAGGCCACTGAGAAAAGGAAGGCAGATAATATTGTGTAAAACAAGCCAAGTCCAGGACAGGGCGCTTTCTTCTTGGCTTCTGAAAAAGATTAAATTCTGGTTAGTTCTTGCTTCCAAGTACATATTTCATCATTTTTACTTAGAAATTGAGAAAAACACACTACTACCAATTGTTAGAGCACAGATGAGACCTTCTAAACATTTCCATTCGGTGGTCTCTCCCTATTCATTATGAAGAACCTGTAGACAGAAGCAACGATGTAAACCTGCATTTTAAAAAATGTTCTGCGTCGGGCGTGGTGGCGCATGCCTTTAATCTTAGCACTTGGGAGGCAGAGGCAGGTGGATCTTTGTGAGTTCAAGGCCAGCCTGGTCTACAGAGCAAGTTCCAGGACAGCTGGGCTACAGGGAGACTCTGTCTCGAAAAGACAAAAAAAAAAAAAATTTCACTAATGCGGGCCTTGTGGTGCATGCCTTTAATCGTAGCACTTGGGAAGCAGAAGCAGGTGGATCTTTGTGAGTTCAAGGCCAGCCTGGTCTACAGAACGAGTTCCAGGACAGCTGGGGCTACAGGAGACCCTGTCTCGAAAAGACAAAAAAAAAAAAACACTATTGGGGCTAGAGAAATGGGTTAGTAATTAAGATCACTGGCTGCTCTTGTGCAGGATCAGGGTTTGGTTCTCAGCACCCATATGGTGGCTAATAACTGTCTGTAACTCAGTTCCAGGGGATCCAGTGCTCTCTGAGCTCTGGGCATTGTATGACATGGCACATGTATATGCAGGCAGTACTCTTATACACATTAGAAAAAACAAACTCTATTAATGTTGACTTTCACTTAGGATTATAAGCCAGTTGTCAATTTAAATTTAGGTTTAGACTGCGTTGCAGAGGACCTGGGTTGATTACCAGCACCCACATGCAGCTACCATTCAGTAAGTGCAGTTCCAAGGTGACAGCTGGACGCCCTTCTGATCTCTGTGGGCATGCATGACACAGAGACACTAGATACATACAAGCATACACTCACACACATAAAATAAAAGAATCAGAAAATAATTTTAAAGATGAAAAACCTAACACTTAAGAAAACAAAGCAGCCTGTTTTTTGATTAGTTCATTCTCCTCTACACTTATGTGAGAGGCCAAAATATAATTGCACAACAATTTAATAACATGGGATAACACAATTCATTTTGTAACTATCGTGTTCAGTTACATGAGGATTTGATTAATCACTAGGCTGTGGTTCCTCAAATGGAGTTCGAGGGTAGGTCCTTGAGACAGGGATAGACATTACAAGGCGTTCCTTAGGTTTTAGTTTACCACAGTTTGAATAATAAAAATATAAGTACCCAGTAATACAACCTATTAGCATTAAAATAAACATCTTTAAAACATACAGATTAGTATATATATATATATCTATCTATGTTGTGATCAGGATGCAAAAAAAATTATATGAACTGAGAAAAAAGCATGAAGGCTTAAGGAAATTTTGAGCTTGAAACTTGCAGTTTTCGGATTAGGCTTAGCAGTAGGATTGCAGAGCCAAGAACACAGGCTTAGCTTGATAGGCCAGGATTGCACGACCTGGACTCTTACCTATACTACACTAGCTATGTGTCTTCAACTGAGTCATGCAATTTCTCAAAGTCTCTACTTCCTCAACAAGAAAATGAACAAACAAACCACCAACAACACAAAAACAAACAACAAAGGGGGGTCCTTAGTACCAAAGCTCTGCTTATTGCCCTGTCTTCAGGAGGAGCAGCTGGGAACTCGCCATCTTGGTGCATCTCACCTCCACACAGGACACAGCTACCACCACTGCTCTCCTTTCTGCGGCCAAGGCTGACTGCTTCCCTGTTGCTCACTGCTGCTCTGAACCCGTACAGGTGTTCAGAACATCTAGGGAAGTGGTGGCTGAGTGCACCTGACCCAGAGTTTACTTCTATGTACTTGGTGACTCTATAGTCCCATTCTTTCCTGCTTTAAGACATAGTGAAGCCATCCCATGACTATGGTTTTGGGCAGCATCCTGCCATCCACATATGCAGAATATAAGATGTCAGCTTCCCTTACAGGCATGGCTGATTTAATGGCGTGGCAGTAATTAGTACTGCTGGGCCTGGGCTGTATATGAGAAACTGATATTGGAACAGTCAGGGAAAAATAAAACTGACCCTGGATCGGGGTGATCATCTCTAGCCGTTGCCAAGCTCGTCCCATCAGCTCTTCCTATATGAGAAGGCTAGAGGTGGGAGGGCGTACGTAACCCCTCATCCCATGGAGATGATCCTTTCCCCACAGAGACACTCACCACAGTGATCCCAGCCTGCATTTTATTCCTAGAGGGGAGCTTGTCATGGTTATTGGAGAGGGTGAGGTCTCTGGGTCAACAGTCCTAGACACCTAGGCTCATCATTTAAGCAAAAGGAAGGCAACATTATTCAGTCTTTTTGAACTGCTTCCCAACAGACCTACTTTCCAGAACTTGGAAGGATTAAAAGGGACAAAGGATAAAGAAGCTCCTGGCCCGGATGGGACTTATTCAATAAATGCTAGTATCCTTTCCAATAATAAAAAAAAATTCTATAAGAAGTCAGACATTTGAGTCAAGGCCAGGCCATGCTTTCTATGATCTTGGAGGATCTATTCCCATTAAAAGCTGATCCTTAGGTTTGTACCTTGTATTTCCTTCCGACCTGAAGCCTATGGGATGAAGCCTTATCTGTAGACTGGCTTGAGACAGAGACAGGAGTCAGAAAGTGCCACAGATTAAAGCAGTAAACAACACAGTGCATGCTGGTATCCATCTCTGCATATGTTATTTTTGTTTCCTTTTTTTTTTGTTTTTCAAATAAAATCATCTTTTCATTTTTGTTTCGTCAGTTTTATTTTTGACTGGGTTTTATACCACATAGTTCAAAATGCAAGATATAAGGATATTCAGTGAACAGCCTCTTATTCTGCCCTTCGGCTGCCAAGTTCCTTGCCTTAAAGACAGCCAGTGTTACATTCCTTGTCCCAGAAACAGCTCATGTTAACACTTTCTTAAGCATCCTCCTGAAATATTCCCTTTTTATATGTATAAAGGCGCACATATTCTGATCTGAACCTTGTTTTTTTTCACTTAGCCATTTCAGAGACTTCCACAATCATGGATAAAAAGCTTCTTTGCTCTTACTTTATGTTCAATTGCATTGCATGCTGGCTTATTTTGTGTATGGAGCATAGCTTATCTAACCAGCACCCTCCTAAAGAACATTCAGGCTGGTTCAGCTTTTTCCTATTACAAATTAGGCTACAGTGAATAATCTTGTACATGATTCTCTGCATGTGAACAAGTGCATCTGTAAGACAAATTCCTAATGGATTTTCTAGAGGGGAAATATTCCATTGTGAATTTAAAAGATTGCTCAAACGGCTTCAAGAAGTTGTACCTTGCACACACATTGCAAAGTGGTCGTATGGAAAAAAACAACAGGCAGAAGAAGACAAATTAATCCGAGACATCTCTCTATGGCCCAGCTGGATTGTTTACCTTCCTTTGCTCTCTTTGGGGTAGATAATTTGAAACTCTTCTGTAGATTGACTTTTTAAATTCACCACACTAAAATGGAACATCGACATTGAAACTATTTCTAGATTTATACACTTAGTTTAGCTTGGTTTAATGCTTTTCAGAAGTAGCACAAAAAGAGCCAACATTTTTAAAATTATGAATTAGTGCTTCTTTTAAATAGTTTGTATTTATAGTCTTTTTATTTCAGTGCTGAGATCAGACTGGGGATCTGGCACATGCTAAGCAAGCACATAACAACTGAGCTACAAACAACCCCTCAGCCCGAATGTATCCTATTATAGGTATTCCCATACTTTTGTTCTTGGACCCCCTGTATCTCAAATATTATTGAGAAATCAACAAGCCTTGCTGTTTATGTGGGGTCCAATATAGATTACCTGTGGTGGGGTAAAATTTTTGCTATAGGTACCAAGTATTTGAATACTTGAACCCAGTTCGTGCTATCTGTAGGTGGCTGTAGGAGGTGTGGCCTTGCGGAGGAAGCACGTCACTGGTGGAGGCTTTGAGAGGTCTTAGCCTTGCCCCATCTCCCTGCTTCTGTCCCTGCTTGAAGATGAGAGGTTCCAACTTTCTGGTCGGGCTGCTGCTTGCCATGCCTCCCCACCCCCCAGCTTTTCTTTTTTTTTTTCCCACATCTTTTTTTTCTTAAGACTATTATCCTTCTGGGAAACATGTGCCAGATAAACTCTCCATCCTATAAGTTGCCTTGTTTGAAGCTATTTTTACCACAGGCAACAGAAAAGTACGAACACATGTATTAGTCAGGGGTCTCTAAATAAACAGAAGCCGACAGGAACGATAGAGAGCTATAATACAAGTGAGTGGTTGCGCACGTGACAGAGCTCAAGTATTCCAACAGTAGCCACGCCGCACTGGAGAGGCTGAGAATCCAGGGAACTGCTCAGTCCCACAAGGCTGGATGGCTCAGTAGTCCCAATCTGGTGCTGATGGATCGCGCTGGATCCAGGAGATCTGCCGGTCTCAGGACACGCTGGATCCAAAGGGTTGATCACAGCAGCAAGACAAAACTCACCAGTGAGAGAGAGGGGCAAGCCGCAGGAAAAGTGACCAGCTCCCCTCTGCCTTGGCCTTTTATCCTGCCTGCCGGCAGAAGCATACCACCCACATTTGGGGGTGGGCCATCCGAGTTGAGGTAGTCCAATCCGAAGATTCGCTTTTTCTTGTTTGTTTGGTTTTGTGTGATTTGATTCTTTTTGATGTAATTTTTTTCCCCTCTTATTTGTTCTTTAGTCCAGTCAAGTTAACAACCAAAATTAAACCATCATGCACAGATTCATATGTATGAAAACAAGCTAAAAAACTGATCTGTCTGGGCCTGATGGCAACACTCCTTTCATCCCACCAATGGGCAGGCTTTAATCAGTAGGAATCACTATGTTGTCAATCTATCTAGCTTGATCTACAGAGCTAGTTCCAAGACAGCCAGAGCACGTAGTTATACTCTTTCGGTCAGAATAATAAATAAATAAATAAATAAATCAATAAATACTAACTCTATAACAGGACTAGGGATATGACTCAGTGGTAAGAGTGCTTTACCTAGCATGTACAATATCCTGGATCGTTCCTGGGACTGAAAACAACCTGAACTACCAAACTTATTTCTTTTCACATAAATCTTTTGAAATATTTTTCATATAGGGAGGACTGGGAAGAGGGTAAGTGAAGGTAGCAGATGGTAGTCATGGTTCAATACTGATCTTCATACTATCATTTTTTTTTTTTTTGTTTTTAAAATATTTCCAAAATATTATACAGTGACCCCTCTATTACCTATGCCTCTACTTCCATTTAGCTTAATGGTGCAGAGCTCATTGTCTCTTGTCTGCTTCTTCTGACCCTTATAGCATCCAGCAAACCTCTCTCATCGAACTCATGCAGAGTGTGCCCCAACCCTAGCCATTCTCGTGTCATTTTAACAAGTTTGGGGCACTGGGGAATCCTTGGTTAGCTACTTTGTCTTCACAGGCGCCACACATCTTTAGTTCCCCTTCTTCTGCATTTTGTTTCTATGTTAACCTGTTTTGCTGTATGAATTGTGGCTTATAATTGGGTACACCACATATGGTCAAATAGGCATGTTTTCATATGATCTTGATTGTTTTAGTAGCTTACAAACACAATCGTTTATTTCTATTCTCAGAAATCTGCAGTTGGAACAGAACTAAGCAAGTGGGGAAGGCTAGTGTCTGCCGTGTCTGCTCCACACAGCATCGGCTGGGGTGGCTAACCTGAAGGCTGGAGGATCCCTGATACCAATGTACACGCTCACATGTCTGGTAAGCTGATGTGAGCTATCAGCAGCAGTACAGATGGGCCTGAGGGGTGAAAACCTATGTTTCTCTCCATGTAGGCCTCTCCACATGGCCTCAGCTTCCTCACGACTGGGTTCCCAGGGGGAGCATCACATGGTTAATCCCTTCTGAATTAGACTTTATGTTTTGGATTTGATTCTGATATTAACCTGGTAAGTCACGGTAATCATAGAGAACACCAATACCATCTCGTTGGTGTTTTACACATATAGTGCAGCCTTCAAATCATGGTCAAACCTGTAAGAGCTGCCAGGCATTTCCATCCTTAGGAACAGGCCTCCTGGATCACAATGCTCTCTCCAGCCCTGTGATCTTTCCTGCCCAACCTTGATGCCATGGTAAACTCTCACCCAGTCTCTAGGTAAGTAGTGCCTGCATCATGGGCTCTCTGTCAAGTTTTCCAGGGCGACTTCAAATTTAGTTTTCAAATAAACTGGATGCGTATTTCTTTGTCATTCACAGGGAATCACTGGTAAGACGTACTGGCTATATTAGATTTGATGTCAAACACTATAAAGGCCATAAAACATCATGCTGGGGGTAGGTCCCAAGCATCACATGTCCAAATGATACCATAATAAACCAGTTCTAATACTATTGACTATGAATCTGTATATACCTAAGGCAGAAGACAGGCTGCTATCAAGAAAACTAGCTCCCTAACCACTATATTACCCTTGACATTCATGATACTTAGGAGAGGAGCAGAGAAGAGGCTAGAGGAATGCATAGGAAACACATGGGAAGTTAGGCCTATTCCCCAAATCAGAGCTAAGCATCGTACTTTCTGAGGACCAGCATTAAAGCCAACTGGAAAGATGACACCTATGCATAAGTTGGGGATGGTGGCCCTGAGCAGCTCTGGGTACAGATCTGCTGCTGGATAGCAATTCAAGTCTGTATGATAGGAAGGGTTAAGTGAGCTCTGCTTTCAGAGATGCATACCTCTGTTCTTGATGAACCTGCTCAGGAATAAGGATCCTAGTGGAGGCAGCATTTTGACAAGGGAGAGAACAGTCAGCTCTACAGTATCAACCACATTCATTACTAAAAAAAGTGGGGGCCCCTTTGTGCTTCCTTTTGGTCTACACAGTTTATGATGTTCCTTAGAAGGATTTGGGTAATAATGTACTATTTACCAAATGAAGAAAATAGCCAAGGTATATAACGCTTGCCTCATTGATAAGTGACTCATATCTTAACCCAGTGGTTTGTCCCTTTCTCCAAGAGGATTATGAGCATGAGAAGCTGGAGACAGTGGAAGAAACAAAGCCCCAGCTCGGACATTGGAGGCAAACAGGCTTCACAGGTCCAATAAGAGACAGCAAGAAAGGACTCTTCTGGCCAATGTGAGTTAGTGGGAAGTTGATCCTCTTACTGTGATGTGGGAGAACAGGGTGAAGTGAGAATGGAGCCAGGTAAGTAACTTGGGCATGATGGTGTGCCCTAACCAGACCTCACTACGTCTTCATAAGGACCAGAGTGATAACAGCAGCAGGACTTCAGGGACATTAGCTTGGCCCTGACACAAGCGCCAGGGTGGTCTTGAGCATGTGGCTAAGTTAAATACAGTGGTAGAAAATCGGAAGTAGTGAGGTTAGAAAGGTTTCATAAAGCAGTAAGAAAACAGTGCAGGATTAGTAACAGATAGGCTGTAAGAGCAAAACACACACTCTAAGTCGCTCCAAGCTCTTAGGGTCTGGAAGAATGAAGGCCTCTTTAGTACAGATTAGTGTCTTTATTTTGGAGATGTTGGATTTGATGTAGCAGTATAAGGAACAGTTTAACAGTCTGAAACTTGAGTGCAACCTAGCTAAATGGCTAGAGGCCAGTCTCCGAAAGAAAATGATTTAGAAGCACATGGTTGAAACAATAAGTTACATAAACATTTTTATAGTCATAAAAAACCAAAATATAGCTTTCTTGTATATTTTTAATGGACTTATAAAAAACAAGTTATGAAAAATATTTTCCTTTTCAAGATATAGAAACTACAATCTATGCAAAATATATACACACCCATATTTGTTACAATACATAGGCTTGGACATTGTGTTTAAGAATCATACCCTGTAAAGGCTGGGATAAGAAAAATGGTTTCCAATGTTATCACATGATTGTGACACTCAAGTTTTTAAACCATTGCCTGAAAGAAAACATGTTTCTAGTATATAGATTCAAAGGGATTTGAACTTCCAAGCTTCCAGAGAGTCTCTTACTGTACCTGGAAATTGGAGATAATCAGTATTAGGTAGTTCCAGGGGTTGCCTTTCCATTCTTATCATGGAACTAAGTAAGAGGAGGCTGCCATGGAAACCCAGCTTGTGTGATCTCCATCCTGTCATCTCTATCTATGCAGCCTGGCTTCCGAGAGATGCTAAGATACTTTTGAGCTCTAAAAGGCTGTCAATTCTATAGTTTTCTAAGATGGTTGCATAATGGTACTATTTGCAAGTTTAAATTCCAAGAGTATGAGTCAGGTCAAATGTGATTGAGATAACTCAGCTAAATAAACTTCATATAGGATTTCATCAGATGGGATTTGTCAGCATTGTTTACAATGTTTAAAGTTGCACCTTGACACTACTTGACACTACTGGAAAAGATCCTTTCTCACCAAAGTGTAAGTCCCAGGAGTCAAGCTTTCTTCTTTGGAAGAATGGTGATGAGGGTGGAAAAGTATGGACAGCCTCTCAACTCTAATGATGACAGATGCTGTCTGACAGAGCAACTTTTGAGGCCACCACGGTCTCACCATAAAGGGAATCATTTACCAACATCCTGATAAAGGGCATTGCTTCCCTCAATACCAAATCCTCTCATTCAGAGTAACAGCCTGCTGTTGCTCTGGATACAGAATGTGTGTTCTCTGAATTCGCACTAGTATGGTAAAGCTTTTTAGTCAAAAGCTACCATTTACCAGGGATTTGTTTTTCTATGCAAGAAACTGTGAAAGTCAATGAACTATGGAATAACAGGTCTTTACATTGTTGCCTCTAACACAAGAGCTATTACATATCATTCCATAATGAAAAAAAAAAAGACTGTAGTTTAACCACAAACAATCCTTAAAAAAAGGTTGTTTTTAAAACATACAGTCTAAAGTCTTCTAAATATTTTATTAGTGGGTAGGGGGACTATTAATGGTGAACCTTATGGAACTAAAGGTTTTGGAAATGAAAATGGTAAAACTGGGCAATTTCATATGGTTCAACCTAAAAGGATCCTGAGAAAATTTTATTTGGCATCACACTACAAATTCAACCAGAATTTATAGAAAAAGCATCATAGGTCAAGTGGAAACGTGCACACTGGTTAAGCCAAGATCTCCATCTTAAGATTTAACAAACTGGAAATCTTGGAATTTAAAAATTTGGGCAGTTTCCTCAGGAGGCAGAGGCAGGCGGATCTCTGAGTTCAAGGCCAGCCTGGTCTAACAGAGTGAGTTCCAGGCCAGCCTGGTGCTATGGGGAGACCTATTTCAAAAGACAAAAAAAAAAAAAAAAAGGGCAGTTTCAATAACAGTGAGAATTAAAATTTTTAATTTATTTGAACTTGCATTTTGTATGTGTTCTTAGTATTGCGAATGGAAGACAGACGCATCCCCCAAGAGAATGAAGACATCGCCCTCAACTGCAAATCCTCTCAAACATCAGTGCAAAGAGAGATATGACAAAAAGGCAAGTCCTTAGAGATTACATATAAAACTCCAGCATCAAAATGAAAAGGCACAAATATGACTTGAAATAATCATTTATAAAATCCTTGAAAATAAGGCAAATTCACTTGTATTACTAACATTAATAAGTAGGCACCTATATGACATTTCAGCTTTGGCATCCCGAATGGAATTGTATTGCTAATGAAGGGTTAAAACAGTACTAATTACTAATTAGAGCAGCATTATCAATATTAAGTTTCTTAGGCTCTATACTACTAAAAATAAAGTTATCTCCCAACCACATCCAAAAAACATTTAAAAAATTATAGCCATAAAAATCTCTGCAATTTTTCTTCAAATGAGCTCTATCACCAATGACACCCCAACCAAAACAAGCCACAGTAAAACTAAACACTATCAAAAATATGCTAGACCAGACTAGCTACTCTTTATTAAAGACATACCATATTCAAAAATGGTACTTTATTTATGAAATTTATTAAATATAATCAATAGATAATGATTTTCCAGGGGTGAGATGTCTGAGCTGGGTGAAGGTGTACTTGAAAATATAAGAGAGATTTCAGCAGGTATTTCATTTGGAATTCTGGACCCATTTACGAATGGTTGCTCCAGTGCTGCTGGCTACTACGCAGAGAGCTCCGCCCACTGTCCACCAGGTTGGCACATTATCAAAGAATACAATCTGAAAGACGAAAGCGAAGACTATATCCATTGTCTTTGTTATTGCTACAAGTCCTGCTTTTTCTATTTGCAGTGCTTTCGTGATAAATATCTGACCCCCCAAACCCAAGAGCCCAATGAGTATGAGAAACAGCCTGTCCAACCCACAGTAGGGCAGACTCCATTCTCCTATCACAAAGAGGATGACAACACTTTCAACAAGGCCAACTATGACATAATACCAAATGCTCAGAAAATAGTCCACAGATTTTCCCATTTTTCTTAGGATAACTAGAGTCATTGCAGCTAACACAGCATGTCCGACTGCCGCAAACGTCCCCTTCAGGTGGTCTGAATAGCTTTCACTCATCCCGGAAGTGTCGGAACCAAACAAAAACTGTGGTCTCACGATAAGGATCACTCCAGTGATTGCGAACAAGGTGAAGAAAGCATCCCAAAGGCTATACTTTTCCTTGAGAAATATCCAAGCAAATATTGACGTAAACACCGGACAGCTAAATGCAATAACGGTGGCATCTGCGAGGGACGTCGTCTGGAAAGCATAGTACATAAGGATCATGGCAGTGGAACCAAAGACTCCTCTGAAAATGAGGAAAATTCGTTGACCTTTGGGGCCTATAAACCCAGTTCTGTAAATTTAAACGAAGAGATGCATTTTAAATGAATTTGACATTGATTTTTCAATCAAATGTTTAATTAGACATTCCAAAAATACCATAATAAAGGAGTAAGTTCTATAGCACCCCTCTATTTAAAAATATTTTTCTAACATTTCTAAGTGTTGAAGTAGGAGCAAAGACAGAAAAGAAACCACAGAATAAGCCACTCAATATAGATATTTTCCCTGTGTACACACTTGAAAAAAAAGACAAAAAAAGACTAGATGTTAACAGGACTTATACCTTCACAGGTAGACTCATATAATTCTTTTTTTTTTTTTTTATAATTCTGGTCTTCTCCAAATTTTCTATGATGAAAATGCATCATTTTGTAATAAACATAATCTTAAGACTTAGTAGTACTCTGAGGAAACTTAATCCTGACTAATGTACAGTCTCAATCTCACCAATTTTTCTATGAAAGTTGAGCCAATGTTAAATTTCTTTAGCCATTTAATATATATTTTCATTGTTCTCATTCATGAGCTCAAGCACACTGAAAAAAATGTAAGGCCAGGTGTGGTGGCACATGCCTTTAATCCAGCACTCAAGAGGCAGAGGCAGCAATCTCTGTGAGTTACAAGCAAACTGGTCTAATATAGTGAGCTCCAGGCCAGGAACTAAAAAAAAAAAAAACTTCAAAAAGACCAAAAATCAAAACCAAAAAAATGTAGTGGTTGAATGCATGTAAATACTACTATCTAATTTTTCCCAATTAAATATTTGCCAAAAATCTATTCTGTAAATCCTTGGCCAGGTATACTCGCTCACGTGTGCCAGGGACAGACTTCACTGGGGTAGATATAGACATTTTCAGATATCTGGAGTTAGAAACCAAAGCATGGCCATCTTTGGCCTATGTGTTTAAATGTTATACATCTTTCCATGACAGTGAACCAACAGTGAACTTTGCATATCGAAAAAGATAGAGCCAAAGATTTTAAGAAGTCTCTTTCTAGTACTTTACTGACAATACTTTTATTGAAAAATGGGAAAGATAGTTGTTAATCTCAGAGTTCTGTTACTTCCTTTAGAAATTCCTGAAGTCTAACTCCCATTTCCTAAAGTACTATTGTTTGTACACACCCAAGAATTCCTGACAATATTAATCTCAGCATATTTTCAACCAATTTCTCAGGATATGGAATGATACTAATGTAAATGAATCTGTACAGTGTTATGAGATACAAAGAGATTTTGGTGGCAAGCAACTGAAGTTTTTGATTTGAGGTTTAAGCATCTTTAACTCCAAAACAGAGAGTCAGGCGACTCAGTAGGGAACAAACTATTAATCCTCCCAGGGTTCAAAGTACACAGGGTGTAAGTTACAGTAGTGGAGGGGCATAATTCCAACCCCACAAAGAGGTGTTAAGTTCCACATGGAAGAGGGTGGGAGGGGAGTGTAGAGGGCGATGCTCTCTAGTTACATTATACAGACACACTTTAACTAACAAAAATTCTTATGCTCACCTGTGGGGCACAGCCTAGACAGTACCACTCCCACCAGTTTATGGGGGAGGAAAGAATCCTGAAGTAATCTTGTTCAAGGTTACTCCTGGCACCCTCAGGAGGACCTCAATCCTGCTGTCATTTTCTATCTACTCTGGCAGGTGATCAGTCTATCCCACATAAAGAAACACTGCACACTATGACCCTTTCATTTACTTCTTGTCTTCCAAATACCAGTTATGCCAAAGAAGGGAGGGTGGTTAAGACAGGGAATTATACAAAAGAAGCCGTGCTTCAAAATATGGGGTGGTGAATGGCTAGATCTTTCTACTCCTTTGCAGGCACGTGATGTGTATTTATGGGAGAATCTTCTGTGAGTAGACCCTGGGACATTTCATTCATCAGAGCCAAGAGGAACAGAAAGTGGTCAACATATGATATACCAGTTACTATAGAGAAGATCGTCAAGGCAGTTCAAGAGATTTACACACATTTATTATCTTCTATTTTGCACTGAGGAATACTTACTTTCTGTATATTAAGCAAGGGATAATAACAAGCATTTGAAACACACATCGAAATGCACTAATTTCTACAGCATGGACGCCTTGCACTTTTTTAACAAATAAAGAGGCCACTGAGAAAAGGAAGGCAGATAATATTGTGTAAAACAAGCCAAGTCCAGGACAGGGCGCTTTCTTCTTGGCTTCTGAAAAAGATTAAATTCTGGTTAGTTCTTGCTTCCAAGTACATATTTCATCATTTTTACTTAGAAATTGAGAAAAACACACTACTACCAATTGTTAGAGCACAGATGAGACCTTCTAAACATTTCCATTCGGTGGTCTCTCCCTATTCATTATGAAGAACCTGTAGACAGAAGCAACATGTAAACCTGCATTTTAAAAATGTTCGCGTCGGGCGTGGTGGCGCATGCCTTTAATCTTAGCACTTGGGAGGCAGAGGCAGTGGATCTTTGTGAGTTCAAGGCCAGCCTGGTCTACAGAGCAAGTTCCAGGACAGCTGGGCTACAGGGAGACCCTGTCTCGAAAGACAAAAAAAAAAAAAAAAAAATGTTCTGCCCAATAAAATGGATTTCTTTTGGCTCACTGAAGGATCATCCCTCACTTTGCAAGTCAAGAAATAAAAACATCTTGCCAAGATGGTAAGAGAAAGCTTAAAGAAACACTTGTCAAGATAGAAGTGAAAAGTTGTTCCAGTGATAACATCTTAGCGCATCTCACTGGGAAACTCAGCTTTAGGAAGAAAGTATCTTTTCTTTTTTTTTAAATTTTTAAAAAATTTATTTATTTCCGTAGTGTATGAATGTATGTCTGCGCAAGTCTGTGCACCGTGACATGCAACGCCATGGAGGTCAGAAAAGGGCGTCGGACTCCCATGGAACTGGAGTCTCCTGGAATGTGAGTTCAGACGGCTCTCGCCATGTGTGGGTGCTGGGGATCGAACTCAGTCCTCTGCAAGAGCAGTCGGCACTCTTAACCGCTAGGCCATCGCTCCAGCCCAAGGAAGAAAGTATCTTTTCTGTAGAGTCACCTGGTCATTCGTTGATAATCAGACTTCCCCCACAAGCCTATGAACTTTTCTAAGGCCCAGATCTCAGCAGTCTTGTTCATGCCTGGCACATAGGAGAACTGAATAAATACGTGGTAAAGGAGAGAAGGAAGACTCAAGGATCTAACATTCCTGGCAAGAATATAATCTGGAAAGGTTCCTCTTCTGCTCTGTAACTGTGAACTACACTCCTATCTCATTTTATCCTTACTTTCCGTCTTAATCTGAACCAGGAAATTTGTGCTTTCTTTAGACCATCAAATATTTAATCTATTAATGACAACTTGTGTGGCATGAAACTTTTGTTTACACATGCCTGTTATTGAGAGGGGGGCAAAAGGCAGCAGGGAAGCAGAAACTCCCTAAAACATGGGCCACATACTGAAGAATAAGATAAACTTCCCTTCTGACCTAATGGTTTATACACCACACAAAAGTCAGAACATTGTACAGGAACTGGTACACAAAAGGAGACTAGTGTTACCATAAGAGATCTAGGCTTGCAAGCAGCACAGTGAGTAGTTGACAGAGACATCAGTGAATGGGTAAGCATTTGGCTAGAGAAATAATGAGAGAATAATATTGGAGGTTACATTAAAAATGACTTTCATTATATAATGACAATCCCTAAGTGTGTACCCAGAGGCATGTTCTAATGTATTGTGGAGACATTGGCCAAAGGAGCTCTGGCCACGAAACTAAACATGTCATTTGCTGCCCTTCAATTGCATCTGAAGTAGCAGGAACCCAAAATGACCCAGTGAAGAGGTGGGCAAGCCTATCTGTAAAGGGCCATTTGCCACTGCATCTTGTCCTGTGATAATAGGAGGCTCTGTCTCCCCTCGGCCTGTCCAGTGTGGTTAGACCCAAAGTATGAACTAGTGAGAATGGCTGTGCTTCAGAAACCAGTTTTATACATTGAAATTTAAATATAACAAGCTATGGACATATCCAGTAATCTGTTTTTTGGTTTTGTAAACATTAAAAAGTAACTACAGCTCACAGCCAATCAGCAAACATGTGTCCAGCCGAATTCACTCCACAGTCTATAGTTTGCCAAAATCCAAAATAGAGAGAGTGACTACTTTTCAAAGATAATTTCTTAGGATATAAAATTATCTTCTATCATCTAACCTCCCAATCAGTGAGCTTCTCAACACACATTTTTGTGAGGACAAGGCCAATCCTGTGTGGACTTAACTTCTTTTGTTGTTGTTATTTTTGAGACAGGGTCTCCCTTTAGTCCCAGCTGGCCTGGAGCTTGCTCTGTAGGCCAGGCTGCCCTTGAACTCACAGAGATCTACCTGCCTCTGCTGGGGTTAAAGGCATGCCCCACCATGCCTGGGCCATGGACAACACTTTTACCTCATGAACGGTTCTTCAGGCACTCAAGGGTCTGGAGAAGGGGCTGGAGAATCTGTCAAGGAGAGGGGCTTGAGTCTTTCTATAACTGTGGACTTGAATTTGATTCATAAAAATGAGTTGCATCTTCAAAGAACACTTCCTTTGGAATCCTGCAGGCCAGGACATGAGGAAGCCTGCTGGAGTGAATGGTAAAAATATATTCTGAGCTAGCCAGGTGTGGTAGCGCACTCCTTTAGTCCTAGCACTTGGGAGGCAGAGGCAGGTGGATCTTTGTGAGTTCAAGGCCAGCCTGGTCTACAGAGAGAGTTTCAGGACAGCTGGGGCTACAGGGAGACCCTGTCTCAAAAAGACAAAAAATAAAATAAAAATAAATATATTCTGAGCTCAAAAGAACAAGGCCCCAAATCATTAATTATTTATTGAGCCCTCCAGTCAAAGGACTGGTATAAGAAAAGTCTGTGGGGCTAGGGAGATGGTTCATTTTGTTAAATTCTTGCTATGCAAATCATGAGGACTTGAGTTCAATCCCCAGCACACATGTAAAAAAAAAATCCTGATATGGCAACATGCACCTGTAATGCCCGCACTGGAGAGGCAGATACCTGAGGATCCCTGGGGTGCTGGCCACCCAGCCAGCTAGCTGAATCTGCCAGCTCTAGGTTCAGTGAAACCTTTTGTTAATAAAATAGAAGTGTGGTGGCACACACCTTTAATCCCAGCACTTGGGAGGCAGAGGTAGGCGGATCTCTGTGAATTCCAGGCCAACCTGGTCTACAGAGTGAGTTCCAGGACAGCTGGGGTGTAGAGGGAGACCCTGTCTTAAAAACACCAATAAACAAACAAACTCAAAGGAGGGTGATTGAGGAAGAAGCCATGCTGATCTCCAGTGTCCATGCACATAGAAAGACACCCTCACGTACATAAGAAAGGATGTAAAGAGAGAATCTCAGTCTATACAAGCTTCCTTATACCATGGAAAAATTATTGGCATCTATTTTGGTTTCAAAGCCTATGAAGAACTCTTAAATATTGCCAGCCTTGAGTCCTAGCTTTCTTTGTTTTTTTTTTTTTTTTGAAAAACAACTTTGATATTTTATTTGAAATTATATTGCTTATCACTTTATTTTTTTTGCAACAGATATTTTTTATTTTATTTTATTTTATTTTTAATTTAATTTTTATTGATGCTTTGCGCATTTCATACATCATTTTCCAATTCAGATCAGGCATATTTCCCTTTCCCTTCCCCCCCATCCCCACCCCATCCCACCCACATCCCAGATCAGATTCGCCATAACTGTCCTGCTCTTTCTCCTATTTTTTTTTTTCCTTTTTTAGCTATAAGTGATAATCCATGAGTACAAGCATCCTTCATGCAAAACCAATCTGCAGGCTGTTGTGCCCAAACCCCCACAGCCCCACCATCCAGTGGGGGGTGACAGGTTGTTTGTTCAATCAAGTTGATCAAATGAGTGTCCAGACTACATTGCTGTAGTTTCACCACTCACCCCAATCGCAGCCCTTACATTCTACCACGCCCCCTCTTCCACAGATTGTTCCCTAGGCTTAGAAAAGGGGCACAGGTGGATGAGAAGTAAAACAGTCCACTCTCTCTGGAGCTGTTGACTTGGACTCTGGTCAATTCTGGCTGTTTCCTTTCATGGGCTGACAGGTTGTCCAGGAGTAACCTTTTGATCCTGAGTCAAGCAAGACTCCACCATCATCACCAGCTACACCTCACCTGCCTGGAAATACTGTGCAGCAGCGGCAGCCATGTGCCTGTATATCTCAAATCTAATTAGCTATTGGCTCTCTCCTTGGAGGAATAACCCATGGCTGATGCCACAAGCTTACATCCTCTACAGGTTAGGAGATGTTATAAGCCACAGGAAGACCCTGTCATATTTAACAGGGGGGAAAAATGTAATTCATGGATTAACATATCATCCAAACATATGTGTCTATGCCAAAGTAACCTACCATAACTATTAGTGCTGCTTAAATACCTATATATCTAATTGCTTGTCTTCATTAGTAGAGTCCTAGCTTTCTAAACATACTCTAACCAGTTTTGCGATTCTTTTAAGAGACAAAGCAAAAGCAAGAGAATTAATTTAAAATACTTTCTGCTGTTATTGACATTAAAATCTCTTGACTTTGAAGTATTACTAAGTTTCTCCCTTGACTTTTTGTTGTTTGGTGTTTTTTTTCAAATTAAAAAAAAATTTTTTTCCAGATAGGAGCTTAACTATGTAATCCTGGCCAGCTAGGAAGTATATGCATAGACCAGGCTAGCCTCAAACTCAGAGTTCTACCTGTCTCTGCCTCCCGAGAGCTGCAATTAAAAGCTGGTTCCTTGAAATAAAATTTATATTTCCATTAGCTCCAGGCCCCCTCACTTTACTAATTCTTTTAATCCTGTCTTTTAAAATGGTCTGCTTATTTTAGGCCCATCTGTTGTACTTTACATTACTTTCAGAGGTACCCAGATTAAAACATGTTTTGACAAGTTTTAGCTTTTGATTGAGCATCTTTTTACTTACTTGTTTTGGTTATCTCTGATGTTATTGTAAATTACTAGAATTTATTGCATTTAAAAAATTCACTAACCGGGCCTTGTGGTGCATGCCTTTAATCGTAGCACTTGGGAAGCAGAAGCAGGTGGATCTTTGTGAGTTCAAGGCCAGCCTGGTCTACAGAGCGAGTTCCAGGACAGCTGGGGCTACAGGAGACCCTGTCTCGGCAAAAAAAAAAAAAAAAAAAAAAAAAAAAAAGCACTAATAAAAAAATGCACTATTGGGGCTAGAGAATGGTTAGTAATTAAGACACTGCTGCTCTTGTGCAGGACCAGGGTTTGTGTTCTCAGCACCCATATGGGTGGCTAATAACTGTCTGTAACTCAGTTCCAGGGGATCCAGTGCTCTCTGAGCTCTGGGCATTGTATGACATGGCACATGTATATGCAGGCAGTACTCTTATACACATTAGAAAAAACAAACTCTATTAATGTTGACTTTCACTTAGGATTATAAGCCAGTTGTCAATTTAAATTTAGGTTTAGAANGGTTACATTCTAAAACAAAAGGATTAAATTCTGGGTTCAGTTCATCCTAGTAGCCATGGTTTTCTTTTTAAGGAATGGTTTTCCTGACTGTTTTCAAATAATTTCTCAGACAACTAACGCCTCATTGGGAGGTTTTGTTTCAGTGGTGCCTTACCTGTGGGACACGTGACCAGAGGCCGCACAGCCTCCTTGGCACCTCAGTACACTTTCTTGTTGCTGCGTCTTCTTCTCTTTCCAGTCTAACACTTCTGCTTTCTTCCCCTTGCTCTGTCCTCATCTCTTATTCCCTCTTCCTCATCCTCTGCGTTTTTGGTCCTTTTTTTGTCTTTCTTTCTTCACTTTGCACCTCGCTATTGAAATGCCTGTCATAGCTCATGAGGCTTACAGTCTTCTTCAATTTAAGAACTCCTTAACGTATTAGACAGTGATGATCTGATAGAGGGCTGGTTTTTACCCTCCTTTTTGAGTGTGGTATTTCCAGGGCACCCAGTTAGAGTAGATTTATTCACATGGTACCAATTTGATACGCACTTTTTTTGTCTCTGGAAATTTTTAAGCCAGTCCCAATCTTGTGTTTATTTTGTTCAAGAGAGTGTTCTGGATTTTGTAAATGTCAGGCATTTTCCCACAAAAAGTGTCCTTACAAAGGGGATTGGAGGTGGAGGAACTATCCTTAAACGTTATATTGTGAAGGCAATCCAGTGCTTTAGTATAAATATCTTGATATTTTGGGGAAAGAAAATTTTTTTGTTTTAAAGGACTCACATTGTTTATTTTATTGTATATGAGTGTTTGTGCCTACATGTATGTAAATGTTGGGTGTGTCATGCAATGCTCTCAGACGATCCGAAGAGAGCAAGGAATGCGTCCTGAACTAGAATGTGAATTTGTTATTCTGCCCTCTGAGTGCTGTGGGAATTGGAACCTAGTGGATCCTCTGGACGTGGCTCTTAACCATCTGAGCCACCTCTCCACTTGGAAGTAAGTTTTAAGTAAAGGAAATAACTTACAGTGTCTGGCTAAATTGTGTAGTGCCTAATTTTATTCTTACCAACTCTTTTGAAATTGTTTAAAAATGTTTGTTATCACTTTCTAAAATGTTTATTTTACAAAAAAGAAAAGAAAAACTTTGTTAATTATGAAGCCCAAGGTATTCCAAAGACAGTGAGTGCATCAAAATATTTGAAAGAAGTTCCTTTAGAAGAGATTTCAGGCCAGGCAATGGCTGGTGCACACATTTAAATCCCAGTACTTGGGAGCACAACAGGCAGTCTCTGTGAGTTTCAAGGCCAGCCTGGTCTACGATAGTGAATTTTAGTACCAGTCTGGGATACGGAAACCTGTCTCAAAACACAAACAAAACAAAACAAAACAAACAAATAAAGTTTGGAAGAGAGAGTTGAAAAGGGCAGCTTGAATCCATATTGTGGAGAGGCCTTGGTTTGAACTTAGAGTCTGGTGTGGATCGGGTGCACTAAGAAGTTTTTTTTGTTATTGTTGTGTTTGGTTTTGTTTTTTTACCAGAACTAGGGATCTAACCCAGGCATCTAGCTTGCCAGACCAGAGTTCCACCACAGTAAAATACTTACACACTAAACTCCACACATGAGGTGCTGTTGGAACAAGAAGGTCGTACTGAAATATTTGTTCTGAAGAAAGCAATGATATACTCTGTATGCAAAGGTAACTAAGAGAATAAAGAGACACACTGAGAATCAAAAAGCCTGTTTTGGTACATTCTAGTTTAAGTGGCTTCATTTGCGGTCATGAAAAAACTGTTCTTTGTGAAAGGTTTGATATTTGATTTGGCGCGCCACTGAGATACGAACCCAGGGCCCCGTTCCACATTTGGTACGTACAGGTTTGTCACTGTCCTTCACACCACCCCACTGACCTCTACAAAGTTTGAAATCTTTAAATTGAAAAATAGAGAGCTGGTTTGTTTTGATATTGTTGGATTGGGTTATTTTACTGGAAGTTGCTCTGATTTGCCTTGAACATGTCTCTTCTCCTTTTTAATTTTTTCACACGGTTGTAAGTGTGGCATTTTAGTCCTTTCGATAACTAGTCATTGGTAAATAGTTTTTTTAACTATTAAAATCCTGCTTATTCTTAAGTGTATGTTGTTTTTGGTAGTTTATATGTTCGTTTTAACAAATAATGGCTTTGTTTCATTTCTTAGTATCTTCTCTGAAGATGATATTTTTAGCTCATATCGCAAACTGATTCTAATGTACCTTTTGGCCATTGAGTCAGTGTTTGAGTTTATTACAGTAGCTGTCACTAAATAGTGGGGGCTTATGTCACGATCTGCATTCATTTTGGAACCTGTTTAGTCTCGATACATGTCCATTTTTTCTCCCCTTGTTAGAATGCACCTTACTTTGTGTCGGCTTGATCACACCTTGTTTACTGCTGCCTTTGCGTCGCCGTACGATGATTCCCTCTCAACATCAGGCTTTACTGGTGTTAACTTGACTATTGCTGCCCATTAAACCTTTTTGTTTTTATACAAGAAGCTATGATTGTCCCCTACCCTCATCTGCCCCTAGCAGTTGGAGTTTCTCTACACCACACAAAAAACCTTATTAAAATAGTTCTTAGATTTTAAATTTTCACTATTCTGATTTAGAAGATAATATTCGAGTTACAGTAAATTTATTGGTGTTTAGCTTGTAGACATTATGAAAACTTACTCAAAATAAGAAGAAAAATTGAAAATGGCCCTAAATGCTGTTTTTCAAGGCTTCTTCAGAATGATTTACATGCACTGAGTGCATGTGCACATCATGTGTATCACTTTCAAAGAGGTTCCACTTAAGTGCAAATCAATTTTGTTAGGCATGGTTAGGTGATTGGTGTATTTATAATGTTTTATTGATTTATTGATTCATGAAGAAGCATAAATCTCTTTCGAGAATTACTTGTTTCTTTTTAAAAAATATTTATTTATTTTTATTTGTTTGTTTGTTTTTGTATGAATGTTCTATCTGCATGCCGGTCTGTGCACCCAGTTCGATGCATTGCCACCAGAGGTCAGAAGAGGGTTTGGATTCCCCTCGAACTGGCAGTTCTATCTGGAACTGGAGTTTACAGATGCGTTTCTTCAGCCACCATTTTGGGTGCTGGAACAAACCCAGAGGTCCTACGGCAGAGCAGTCGTGCGCTGCTTACCCAGCTAGTTCTCTCCAAGCCCCGATAAGAATTACTGTATCTCCTTATTTAATAGCATATTTTAAGTCATACTAAGTCTCTATTGTAGTAGAGGTAACTCTTATACATGGCATCTTTGGAAATGTGTGCAAGTGTTTGAAAAATAAGTTGTTAAATTAAAAGCATTGTTATTGAAAAGTTGGTAGAAATGTTGGCAAATACTTTATAAATATTGTTAGCCCTGCTTGGTATAAACTGTATAACTTGAACAGATTTGAGAAAGGGTCACTTAGAGGGTCTAGAGATATGGCTTAGTGGTTAAGAGCGCTGACTACTCTTGCAGAGGTGCGGCTTCGATGCGCCCTCACCCACATGACAGCGTGGGAGAAATGTTCTTAACCCAGTTCCAGGGGAATCCAGAAGCCCTCTGATGACCTCTGCGGCACTGCGTGACATGGGTGCACACCGACATGCGAACATTGCATGCATAATAAAGAAATAAAATTAAAAAAAAAATCACATTAGACTAGGGCATGGTGGCACACGCTTTTTATCCCAGCACTTGGGGGCAGTAGAAACTACATCTCTGTGAGTGTAGCCAGCCTGTTCTACATTAGTGAGTTTCCGGCCTGCGTATGCTACCCTGTCTGAGAAGACCCCACAAAAAAAAAAAAACCTACAATGTCAGGTAGAGCCGATGTTTGGTGGTGGGTAGCTTTTAATGTCCAAAACTTGAGAGCAGAGGCCCACGAATCTGGTCTGAATGAGCAGTCCTTGGCTACCCTGAGTGATTACGTACCTGGGTGTTAGAGGGAGACCCTGTTCAAAACAAAAATACATTGGATTAGAAGTTCAGTAGTAGAGCGCTTGCCTAGTTGTTAACAAGGCTCTGGCTGGGTTTATGCTCCTCAACTCTGTTAAGCTGCCTGTCAAACAAACAAAACTCCATAAAAGGACCATCCAGGGCTGGGAAGATGATTCATCTGTTAAAAGGCGTTCCCTTTCCAGCATGGACCGATTTCAGGTCCCGCACTGGAGAGGCAGAGACAAGAGTATCCTTAGGGCTTGCTGGGCATTTAGACCAGATGAATCTGCAGACTCCAGGTTCAGTGAGAGAGAACCTTTATCAAAAGTAAGTATAGAGAAATGGTTGAAGAAGACACCTGAGGCTAATCTCTGACCCCCACATGTTGCACATACATGTAATACCCACATTCAAACACCTCACAGAAGAAGATCCTGCCTCTGTCTCCCAAGTGCTCGGATTAAAGGCATGTACCACTATGCCCAGCTTAAATTTTTTTTAAAGAAATTTAGTTTTTTTCTGCTTAGGTCCACAGCACTGGTAGGGTAGGCAAGTGTGGTCTGCTAACTGCCAGGAAGCTCTGCAGTCACCAGCAGGACCAGAAGTGACATGATAAACACTACAGGGATGTGAATTTGGGCACAGTCCTTAAAGCCAACCTAGTTGGTGGTGCTTTTCAGGCAAAGGGAATTGTGCAGGAACAAGTAGGGGTTGAAGCTAAATGACTAAATTTGGCTATCAAGATGTGTGTCAGGATCTAGTGCATCAAGAACTGCAAGAAGCAGCCTTTGTGCCCAGTTATGATTGCTTGAACTTCGTTTGGTCAAAAGGTCAATGAATTGGTTAATAGTCTTCCTGGAGTCCGCTTTAAGGTTGTCAAAGTAGCCAATGTTTCTCTTTTGGCCCTATACAAAGGGAAGAAGTAAAGACCAAGATCTTAAATTTTGATGATGGAAACACAGGTTGTAATAAATTTATCTTTTTTTCTCTCTTTTTTTTTAAAAATTAAAAAGGAGAAAAAAAGAGACTATTAAGCTAAAAAAAATAAAATAAATAAAAGGAAAAAGACATTAGCCCTGGCCTGTTGTGTATGCCTGAATCCGACATTTTGGTATACAGTAGACGATTTTGTGAGATTAAGCCATCCCAGGATCTAATAATGAGTGTCAAGGACCACTGAGCATACAGAGAGACACTGTCCTTAACCCCGATGTCCCAGAAAGGATGCTTACCTGGATGTAGTCAAAATGCTAATAAAAAAAGTACAATTTATCTAAACTG
Source organism: Rhizomys pruinosus (assembly GCA_009823505.1). Taxonomy (NCBI): domain Eukaryota; kingdom Metazoa; phylum Chordata; class Mammalia; order Rodentia; family Spalacidae; genus Rhizomys; species Rhizomys pruinosus. Next base: position 2,163,908 of record VZQC01011003.1, on the reverse strand, counting down.
GTGTCAGCGTTTAAAGCACTGCCTGCTCCTTGCATAGGACCGGGTTGACCCTGATTTCACAGAGATCGGCTGCTTCTGGATTTTAAGACTGTGCCACCAGGGCCTCAACCCTTTTTCTTCTTAATATTTTTGAAATATTTCTTTTCAAATGATTTGTCAGAGTAAATATGAGATGAATAGATATGATAGTCATTGACTGTTAAATTATTTCTTCCCAAGATAATTAGAAATTTATCAAAATATTTACAGAATTTATAAATGTGAATGGATGTTAGCGAGCTGGAGAGATGGCATCGAGCAGCTAAGAAGCACTGACTGCTTTTTCAGAGGACCCAAGTTTATCCGTACCCCACAGGGTTTCAATACCAACCAATTGATAACTCCATTCCAGGGAGTCTGCCATGCCTTTCGGACTTCCTGAGCATTGTAACAACATGGGGTGCACTTATTTATGTTACGGTAGGCATACCTCATAGCATAAAAAAAAAAACCACCACAACGCCAAAAGCTGGGTGTGTGGTGCACGCTATTAATCCCAGCAACTTGGGAGTCAGAGCCAGTGGATCTCCTGCTTTAAAGAACAGCCTAGGTCTACATGTTGAGCTTCTTGAGCCAGCTTGGGGAATACAGGGAGACCTGTCTCAAAAAGACCAAAAATCAAAAACAATGAATCAATTTGAAGAAACATCAAAATATGACTTTCTGTAGGCACAGCAAACCCGTGATTCTCGCGTCATTGTATTTGAGATTTGAATATGACTTCTCTTTAAGATGTGGTGAATATGTCTTTTGAGGGCATTTTGGATAAAGGAAAGGTAGAAAAAACATATAGTAATCTTTTTTTTTTCTTTTTAGGCAGGGTCTCCCTGTTGTAGCTTTGGCTGGCCTGAACTCACTCTGACACTCTGAAGACCAGGCTGGCCTTGAACGCACAAAAGATCCGCCTGCCTCTGCCTCCCAAGTGCTAGGATTAAAGGCATGTGCCACCACGCCCAGCACATCTAGTAATCTTAACTATGGCTGGAAGCTGAAAGGCTGTCAGAGAAGCCAGCTGAAAGATAGGCACAAGTAACCTGCATGCTGAAAGCTTGAGGATCTTTTCATGTGTGCAGTTGTGTGGACATGTTTTGGTTGAAATGAAAACAAGGTAGTGGGGCTAAAACTTAGGTGATACTAAAAAGTTGCTTTTGAATATTTTCATTTTTGTATCTTGGATTTGTGCTGATTAAACTAACGGGTGTTTTTGTGCCTTCTGTCAGTTGTCTCTGCCCACTGTCAAAGAGGCAAGAAATCCTGAGCTGGAAAGACCCATATCAGAAGAATAAGATGTCTTCTATGGGTTAAATATGTTACCTAGACAGAAAGTTAGTTGTTAGTGTTTGTTTGTGTGCCATTATTAGAAAATAATACTGAGTGTGGCTGTCCATGCTTGGTAATCCCAACAATTCACAGTGTGAGGGTGAGGCAGAGGGCTAACCTCATGGGACTCTGTCGTAAAAAGAAAAAGATGAAAATTCATCCAGAATACTAAAAAAGATATCTGTGGGGCCAGGGATATGTTAATCGTTTGGCAGAAATGCTTGTTTGCATAGCAGCAACTTGGGAGGTGGAAGCCAGCCTGGTATATCATAAACTCTGTCTCAAAAAGAGATACTTTGGGGCCTAGAAGAGCACGTGTTGGAGCACTCCCCAAGCATATGTGAGCCGTGGGTTTGAATTCCTAGCACTGTAAAACAAAAGTGTTTTTGTGCTGGGAATGTAGAGCAGTTGATAGATTGCTTGCCCATTATATAGTATGCAACGCAGATAAATCCCAGCATTTGGGGAGGTCAGGGCAGGAAACTCAGAAATTTAATGTCATCTTGGAGTACATAATAGCAAGTGGTTACAATAGAGGCCGCTGTCTCGTCAGTCCATCCAGGTCAGTCAGCTCAGTCAGTCAACTAAGAAAAGAAAGTGATGCCTTTTCTGCACTTTGGCAAAGTAGGCAAATATACCCACAAGTATACTATGTTTAGAAAATAAGAACTACATCCTTCATCTCTAAACAAATTAAACTTTCAAACTAGCAGTAAGGGAAAAACGAAAAAGAAGGCCAGGTGTGGTGACGTGGGCCTTTAATCCAGTCAACTCATGGAGGTCATAGGTCATGTGGATCTTGTTGAGTTCAAGGCCCAGCTGGGCTACAGAGTGAGTTTCCAGGACAGCTGGTACGACAGGAGAGACCTGCTCAAAAAACAAAAAAAAAAAAAAAGGAAAACTAAGAGATCCAAATCTGTGCTCCTAAAATCTTTATGAAGCACTTTTAACTGTGGTGATCCATTAATGTCTAGAGAGCTGTATTTACGTTCTATGTTGCTTCCCTCTTATTTTTTCTGCTTAAATAGACTGTGAGTTTGGGATTTTGTGCTTCATATTGGAGGAGCTATGTTCCTAAGCCGGGTGTGGTGGTGCATGCCTTTAAGCTCTTAGCACTTGGGAGGCAGAGGCAGTGCGAGTCTTTGTGAGGTTCAAGGCCAGCCTGGTCCCTAACTGGAATTCCAGAACAGCTGGGGCTACAGGGAGACCCTGTCTCGAAACAACAAAAAAAAAAAAAAAAAAAAAAACAAAAAAAAAAGAGAGATCTTTTCTAAAAACCTTCCCAGAGTATTGAATATTTTTTATATTTCTCCTGTGTATTTTCCAGTTATTAGTATCTTTTTAAACACAGGATTTTGCTCTGTAGTGCAGGCTGGACTTGAGCTTGGCATCATCCCCCCTCAGGGTCTCAAATAGCTGGGGTTTAGAGGCATGCATTCACACCATATTTGGAGAACTATATATATAATTATATATATATAGATAGAGAGTAATAGATATATATATTTTAGTGTAGCAAAAGACTGCCTTACCCTGTTCTTTTGGCGCTTGGTTAAGGCACAATTCTAAGAAAGTTGAGTGCCAATAATATTAAGAAAAAAAAAGTTGAGCTACTGTTTTCACTCTCAAGCTGAGTTTGCAGATCAGGGTTAGTAATTGGATATTCTTTCATGCTTATATGCCTTTTTCTAAGAGCTCTGAAACCACAAACTATGCTCTGTGCTTGTCCAAAATAACCGTCATTAACCTAGTATGTCCCAATGGCCTTTTTTTAGAAAAGAGACAGGAAATGGTCTGTCAAGCTGTGTCCAACTTCTAAGCAGCTCAGTTTTCCTGGCATTCCAAAGTCATTTCTTGGATCCAAATCTTTCTAGTCTTCAGAGAAGATTTAATAAGTTTTACAGACTTGGGGAAACCTTTTATAATAATATAACAAGGCCTTGTTTTGTTTGACTTACTTCTTCTCTTCAAACTGCAAATGGGGAGCATAATCAATCAGGCTGCAGTTCTATTGGGATGTTTGTAAAGTAAAACAATGATACTTGTCCAAGTTTAGATCACTGGGAGATAGGGGTTTTCCTACCTGATAACTCTGATTTCCCAGTGTAGGATGCCAGGTGGCTAGAAGCTTAAGAATATCCTAATATTTGTCTTGGTGGTAGATTATAGAAGACAGTCTGTCCGTGATATTTTCAGATTTAAGTTAGTTGGAAGGCATTTGATCTTTTTCTCGAAAGGACGTTTTACACAGTCAGGAGGCTTTATTTATTTATGTAATTTTTTAGTTTTAAGGGGATTCTACAATAAATGACACAGTTGTTTGCCTAAACAGTTTGGGGTGTTACTCATAATGTCTACAATTAGTTAATTGGTGCATTTTTCAAGTCTCTATGTCCAAATTTTGAACAACCAAAAGTTCACATAGTCCAGTTGGAGAAGCCTATATGCACAAGCATGTTGAGCAGCAGGAGTCCAACTATAGTCCTTGTGTCTCAGATTCACCCCGATCTCCTCCACAAGCCCTTACAAATCTAACATGCCATCCGCTGCGGCAGTTTTGTTCCCTGGGCTTTGGAAAGGGGCAACACGTGGGTGAGAAGAAAACAGTCTATTTTCTTTGGAAGTTGGGCATTTTTGGACCCAGGCTGTTCGGTTGTTTCCTTCAGGTGGTTTGAACAGCATTTCTTTCCAAGTGATATCCTTTTTTAATCATACTAACAAAGCACAAGCTATTGGATGTACAGCATTTAAGCAGTACCAATTATGTCAAGCTAAGCTTGGAGCATAGACACAGATGCTTGGGATGGTATGCTAATCCACAAAAAGTGGCTTTTCTATAAAGGGGGTGACAATTTCTTATTGTGGCTTTTAACATCGCCTAACCACTAGATGACATAACTTGTGGCATCCGCTGTGAGTTTTATTCCTCCAAGGAGAGAGCTAATAGTGCCAAATCCATTTAGGATATATTAGACACGTGGCTGCCACTGTTGCACAAATAACACCTCCAGGCTGTTGAGGTGTAGCTGAAATTGATGGAGGAGTCTTGCTATCTTCTCACGGAGCCCAATATTTTGCTGTATTGGCGTATAGTGGCCTTTGGTAATGCTCTGTGGCATTTCAGAGGCCAGCTGCGCACTAGCAAGTGACATCTCATAACATTTTTCATGCTCACACCAGGTCTTCGACAACAGGAGTCTTTCTTAACAAGGCTTAGTATGTAGCTTGAAGTAGAAGCTCCCAGAAGATCTGGCTAACTTCCTCCATCCTCCCACAGGTGTGTCAATCTGCAATGCTTGGCATCTGACTACAGGGTATCTTAGGGCATGTTCTAAAGTTCTTTTAAGGAAGCACAGTATATTAAGCTCCAGTACTATTTACTATGTATAGTAAGCAAAACTCCTTTTGGAGCTCAATCTTGTAGTTATATCCCCTGCTTTGAAGAGAATAAGACTTTAAATTAAGATTGTCATCCTTTTGCTTGGTGTCTTATATAGAAGGTTAAAGACTGTTGCCGTCACATGGTGAATTATTGCAGTTTCAGGCCCTAGAGCTCCATGCTTATCCCTTCTCAGTCTACCAACAGTTAGTAAAAGATTTGGAAACATCCCCTAACCCCCTTCTAGACTTGTTAAATAAGAGCAACAACAAGAATGTAGGGATTAGAAACACATTGTACTTTACCTTTCAACAAGGATCAGCATTTGAAGTTGAAATTTCCTGACCAGATTTTGGAAGATTATGATGCAATGCCCTGGGCCTTGATTCCAGAAGGAGCTCTCTGAACCCTTTAGTAGTTGGTGGTAAATTTGTGAGTCACCAACTATTAGGCCTTTATGTCCAGGTATTATCTTAATTTATGGAGTAAGGTCCCATGAGTTCTCCTCTTTCCTTCCACAGGGCAAGCAGGAGGACTTCAAGATGACAGTTCTGGAGGGTATGGAGATCGGCCAGCATCAGGTGAGGGTGGCATTAGATGCTTGCCACTTTAGCAAGAGCCGCCAAGTCAGGGAGTTGATGCTTGGAGTGTTTTTGGCTATGGTATCCCAATTTAGCCAGAAGCGCAGGGACGCTCTAACCCATAGGAACAGAGTAGTGGGAGGCAAGAGTATGAGCAAAACAAAGAAAACAACGGAAATCCTCAGGGCCATCGTCAACCCTCCACTCTTCATGTGTTTTATGGGGACTTTTTAAGAAATTTTTTTAATTTTTTTAATTTATTTTTGTATGTGTATAATGTACTGTCTGCATGAGGTTAGTGCACCATGCGTTGCATACGCGGAGATTCAGAAGAGGGTTCGGATTCCATGACATGAGTTCTCTGGAATGGGTTCAGACGGTTCTGCCCCATGTGGGTGGGGATCGAACCGGGTCCTCATCTAAGAGCGTCGTGCTCTTAACCGCAGATCCTACATGGTGGTACTTTATAAGCTATAAAGTGAATAAGGCACTTAAAGAATTGCAGCAATATACACATATGAGAAGCCACAGACTTGAAAGTCTTACAAGGACTGAGATTATATTTTAGGACATAGATGCGCAGTGTTGCTTTTTATTTATTTTTTTTTTAATTTATTTATTTCTGTATGTGTATGTAGATTACTGTCCCAGTGTGGTATCCTGTCGTGCAATGCTCGGAGTCAAAGAGGTGTCGATTCCCCTGGAACTGGAGTTTTCCTGGAATGGAGTTCAATGTTCTCGCCCCATGTGGTGGCTGGGGATCGAATCTGGTCCTCTGAGAGCGTCGGCTTTATTCTAGCCATCTCCCACCACAAGTGCCTTTTTAAATATAGTGTGCTATATATTACATTTAAGTTGAACATTGGGAGAAAAATATTAAGAAAAGAATGTGTCAAAGCACTTTCTCTTTTCAGACGCAAACAATATGGATTTTTACTTCTGGGAAAAAAAATAAAGGAATTTATAGGGGTTACCATTTGGAACAGTTAAGTTTGTTCCAGGATATCTAAAGTAACATGTCTGTGTTTCATCCCTTTCCTCTTGAGATGTTGGTGTGTGTGCCAGTGCTCAGAACTGATTTATCTGGATGATTTGATACAATTAGAATAGGTATTACCTCACTGTCTGAGGGTTGTCATTTTTCATTTAAGTCTACCTTAAAATTACTTTTGCAGTTTTTGTAAGCAGGTTCAGGCATGTACTTGTATTTTATTTGCTTGTATCGAAGATAGTTCCATGGTGATACAGCAGTTTGTAATTAAGGGGATTCATAATGTTCAAAGTAGACATCCTTAAATCCTACCCACATTGTCGATATCAGTATGCTTACCTTAGAGAGTGAAGTTCTCTTTCAGGCCAGGTGTGGTGCACACACACACACACACACACACACACACACACACATATATGTGTGTGTTGTATAGATGTATACATATATATATATATATATATATATATGTTACATAACTAACTCTTGTCAATGAAGAGTAGAGATGTAGGATGTATAGGCACATGTAATTTACTAGAAAACTAGGATGGCCACTCCCATTTGAAAATGTGCCAAACAAAGGTTACTTAGCTTTGAAACAGTGTTGGGTAATTACATTCTCTTGGAAATGCCCTTCTCTGATAAATGATATATCAAGTAATATATTTCAACATCCTCACATTAGATACCTTTGTCCACAGTGACTATAAATCGTGACCAGGTATGATGACAGACGTCAGTCTCTCCGGGGGCACTGTAGAGCCTGACCTTTGCAATCAGTGATACCATTCTCATCAGACTCCCCCTTCCTGCTTTAGGTGCACAGCTGGAGACTGCTTGGAAGCTGGCTTCTGTCCTTCTGTCACAGGTGCCAGAACCCTCCGTGCTGCCCTGTACCCTAGTGCTCCAAAACCACGGAAATGAACTGCACACACCTACTCAGGCCATGACAAAGCAACTGTAGAAGATTCCAAAGTGAAATACCACAAATACAGGCCTTGGCTGTGCTGAGCTTCTGAAATTACGCAATTTAGGCCCAAATCAAATATTTTTCTTTTAAAAGAAACCCAACCCATACATAAAACCTCCACTCTTAGAGAGAACAGAATGAGAAGTCCTGGGACAGAAAACATCTTCCCGGACTGTTGATTCGAGGATCTTCTCCAACTTCAACTCGACTTTTTCTCTAAGAATTTCAACTTAATAATTTAACCATTTTCAAATATATTTTCCTTTAAAACACTTAAGTTTTAAACACTTAAGGCTAATGCTTCCTGAAAGGACAGGTGGCACAGGGTCAGACTGAATTTGACTATTTGTTAATGAAAGCAAGGAGTGGTTCTGTTCAGGCAAACCTCAGTTCTTATTGAATAATAGTTTCAATGCTCTCTGTCAATGGAGATGAGCAAATGGGCGGGGTATTTACCCGTGTAATACATTTTCACACTGTTTCAAATTAAGTGGTCATGCAACTTCCAGAAAAAAAGTGAAAATCTGTTTTCCTCAGCTTCTCTATACTCTAAGCTGCTGATTCATAAACCTAGTTGACAATTACAATCAGTCAGTCACCTGAGTAGCTTTTAACAATTCCATTTCCAGGCCCCACCCAGAACACTGAGAACTTTGTAAAAGCTGGTCTGAGGTCCACAGATGGGACTGTGGTGTTCACTCCCTCCAGGGGAAGGGAGGCACAAGAGTAAGACAGCTTCTAGCTGGGCGTGGTGGTGCACGCCTTTGATCCTAGTGCTTGGGAGGCAGAGCCAGGCGGATTTCTGAGAGTTCAAAGCCAACCTGGTCTACAGAGTGAGTTCTAGGACAGCCAGAGCTACAGGGCGACCTAGTCTCAAAAAGACCAAAACAAAAACAAAAACAAAAACAAAAATAAACAAACAAAACCAAAGAGAGCTTCTTTCCTTGCTTCAGTCTAATATCTACACTGTTCCCAAAGACAGCAAATAGCCTCCTTAGGAGAGCTGTGAACTGTCCAGTAAGGTTATCTGAGAATGCAAGAAAAATGGTTAAGTTATAACCTGTTAAGTTATAACCTGAACGTTTTTGGCTGGGTGTAGTGGCGCACGCCTTTAATCCTAGCACTCGGAAGGCAGAGGCAGGTGGATCTTTGTGAGTTCAAGTCCAGCCTGGTCTACAGAGTGAGTTCCAGGACAGCAGAGGCTACAGGGAAACCCTGGTCTTGAAAAGACCAAAAAAAAAAAAAATTTTGATAAGATAACCACTTAGACCAAGGGCCTCAAAACCAAGCATGGTGCTGCATGCCTGGAATCTGGGCATGGGGGAGGACCCTGAGTTTGAGGCCATCTTGGACTCCATATGGAGACCTTGCCCCCCCCAAATAAATAGCCTAAAATAAGGCAGGCAAAAGTCCAATGCCAACAATAGTTTTGGCAACTTTTTTTTTAAAATAACTAATCATTAAGAAATTTATTAGAAACTGAAAGACAACATTCTTAGGTACATTCACAGAGGTCTGTTATTTCGCCCGTGCTGCCTGAGTTTACAGTAGCCCTCACTGATCCTCGAATGAGAAACTCAAGTTGGAAAAGACCCACTCAACAACAGTAAGTCAGAATGACATTCAACCACAGGGTGATACAGGTAAGAAACCAACTCTTTCTTTTTTTTTTTTTTTTTTTTACTTTTTTTTTTTTGGTCTTTTAGAGACAGGGTCTCCCTGTGGCCCCAGCTGTCCTGGAACTCACTCTGTAGACCAGGCTATCCTTGAACTCATAAAGATCCACCTGCCTCTGCCTCCCCAGTGCTAGGATTAGAAGCGTGTGCCACCACGCCCGGCTAACTCTGTGGTCAACCCAGGATGGGTAACCCCTGGTTCTTGAGGCAGGAGCCCATGCAAATATAATCAGAAGTCTGATAATTTTTGTTGGATTTTAGGACAAAAATGCACGAAGAATCATCTTTCTGAGACCTTCTCTAAAGTTGGTGCGTGTACGGAGAGAAGACCTGAGAAGGTAAGAGCTAAGAAATCCCAAGTCATACCTAGGGGAGGAGAGCCAGGAGTTGAGGTGGTGAAAAAGGTGTAACTTAGGCAGGTAGATCTCTGTGAGTTCAAGGCCAGCCTGGTCTACAAGTCCAGTTCCAGGCCAGCTGTGGCTACAGGGTACAGGGAGAACCTGTCTCAAAAAGACCCCCCCCCCCCAAAAAAAAAAAAAAAGATCTCTGTTTTCTTCTAGCAAGCTGTGCCAGTGGAATGGGCCCTAGGCTGGGTCTCTGGAAACTGAAAGAAAGCCTTACCCTGCTGCTGCCCAGACCTGCCCTATTTCACCTACACAAGCCAAAACAAAAACCAACTTTGCCATCCACAACCTAACTTCACCACCTCGTAAGAAGAGGGGTTTGACCAAGAACCAGGGTTCTTCGTGAGGGATGTTTTCAAGTGGCCCTTGTTTTGAATAGTTGCTCAAATGACCTCCTATCCCCAAAGGGTTGAGAGCCAGAGGTTCTGCTCAACTCTGTCTCACCACGATGCAAAGATTCCAGGACAAACACTCTTCTGGAATACGAGGTTTTCCAACTTCCTCTTCTGGGTGCTCCTTTTACCACCAAGATGAGGGTTCCAGGTCAGCTTCCTCCTAACCTTGCCCTGGCCTCTCTCGGCGACCTCTCCCCTTCGACCTCTATGGGGCACACCAAATTGCCATTTGATTGCAAGGTTCTGCCCGCAGCACTAAGCAAGGGAGCAGTCTCGGACCCCCAAAGGGTTGCAAACACTCAGAAACTTTCTGGGGTCCCGGCTCCGGAGGGGCGAGGGGGGCAGGCGCTCTGGGGGGCGGGGCAGCCCCCCCCCCGGGGGGTGACAGCTCGCTCGCTTTCCAGGGAGCCCCAGGGGAGATGGCGGCACTCTGGGCTCGTGCCCCGGCTGCAACAAGGCAGTCCCACCACGCCGTCCCATCCCGCCCAGGATGAGCCCCGCAACGTCCCGCCGGCGCACTCACCTGGCTCCGCGCGCGACCCGCACGCCGAGGCTCCGCACATCCAGCACCTGCCGCGCCCGGGGGCGTCAGCCGGCTCCTCGCCTGCGCTCGGGGCTGCGCGCTCCATCAGCAGCTGCTCGGGCAATTGCAGCTCCATCGCCTCGGCTGCCGCCTGCGCCGCGCTCTCCGGGGGCCCCATCCCGCGGCCCGCGCTCTCCCAGCCGTTGCGCGCCGTCTGGCGCCCGGCAGCAGCCACCCGGCTGCCCGGCTCTTCCGGCCGGCGGAGGGCCAGTACGCATGCGCGTGCGCCCGCCTCTCTCACCCCCCACTCCCCTCCCGCACCACCCGCCTGTCCTGCGCTGCCCTCCTGCCCGCGGTGCCCGGCGCCTGCTGCCCGCGGGGAGCCCTGCCCTGTCGCTCAGGCTGCGATGCCCACAGCTGGCCGGAGGTGTCCGTCCCTCTGCCGCTGCTGCGGTCAGGCTGGGCGGCACAGTGGTCCTTTCTGCCTTTGCACAGACAGAGGGGGACGCAGCCAGGCGCCACGAGTCCTGAGGCCTTCTGTTGCCATAGAGAGTGAGCATTTGTTTATTGGTGTGGTACCACAGGCAGCACCTCTGGGCTGCCCCGGAGACTACAAAGCTTTGTCTAGCATTTTAAGCATCAACTGTTTCTGTGGTATCTCGCTGCCACCTGACCAAGGGAGCTGGAATTTACCTGGTTTTTGTTGTTGTTTTTTTTTTTTGTCAGTGTAGTGTATAATCAAGGATAAAAACAACTAGAAAACAGCAGAACCTATTTATATGGGCTTTGCAATACTAGGCATGCATCACTGGCATATTCTCAGTATCTCTTATGCCTAATCTCCCCTCTCCCTCTCTCGTCCTCTTCCTCTCGATCGGTTACCCACGCTTCTCAACTCCCCTCACCTTTCCTCCCCACCCTTAGTTTTTCCAGATGCAAGTTTCAAATAATCTGACTAGACCCAATAAAGTTAAAGCTACCCGTCATTTGAGCCCAGTATTGCTAACCAAATCCGCACTTTTTTTCTTTTCTTTTTTCCCATCTCTTTGCTTGCTTTAAAGGCTTACCTAGACTCTGGGCGAGGGCAGACGTGCCTAAACTGTTCTAGATCTGGTCCCCAACCACATTACCAAACAAGGAGTGAGGGTAGCCTTTATCCAGTCATTGGTGGACACTGGTTCTTAGCAGAAACAGTACTGGGCTTGAAGTCAGGCTTTCCTAATTCTGGCCTGATTGCATGGTCTCAGTCACCACCGTGCCCCATGAAGACTTCATCATCTCCTCCACTGAATAGAGATGAAAAGTTTCTCTGTATACTTTTCAGAGTTGTTAGCAGATACATGTGTAAAGTCGTAAGGCCACCTAAATTGGTGACTTTCCAGGAAGCCAACTGAGGTAGAAGTTCTGAGAAAGTTGCTCCAAACAGGCTCCTCTGGATACCGGTCACAAGCCACAGTCTGCTTCTACTGAGACAGAGTGAGGCCTTGTTTTGGTCTCTGGTAGGTATATGGCAGGATGGTGCAGCACATTTCCTACACTGGATAATGCAGTTCAGGATAATTGTTTCTCAGAGCCTCTTCCTCAGTTGGCCTCCTAAAGTCCTCGGCTTAGGTGGGCTACAACCTCACACCTTTTATACCAGTATACAAAAAGGTGGCACCTGCAACTCAGTGACAGGTGAAAGTATAGGAAAGGCAAATTTTTTTTTTTTTTTGGTCTTTTTGAGAAAGGGTCTCCTTGCCAGCTGGCCTGGAAACTTGCTATGTAGACCAGGCTGGCCTGAAACTCACAGAGATCCTCCTGCCTCTGCCTCCCAATGCTAGGATTAAAGGCGTGGACCACCATGCCTGCAGAAAGGTAAATCTTACTTCTCCCCACTAACAACTGGAAATCCAAGATCCTGACAGTCTTGTGGCAGCAGCAGGAGTCTCAGTGCTTCACAGTTAGACTCTGCTTTCCCCTCCTGTTTGCATGCCAGAAATACCCCAAGTGGGGGTGTGTGCTTTAGGAGCCTTGATCTCTCCTGTCTCAGAAGGCATATCAGGCTGGCATCTTTATCTTTGTTTGTATTGTGTTTCTGGGGAAATAGGTCTCACTATATTGCCCAGGTTGGTGTCTTAAACATTTTACCCAATGATCATCTCCACTCAGCCACCTCAGTAGCTGGGACTGCAGGCATGATCTAAACCTGTTATGCTTTATCTTGCTGTTGATTTAAAAGTCTGAGCAACCCCCACAAACCCCCCAAAGAAGGTATAGATTATTTTTTTTAATTTAAAATTTTATTTTTATTTTTTTATGTGTATGAATGTACTGTCTGCAGGTAGTAGTTTGGCACCCGTCCGATGCAATGCCATTGGAGGTCAGAAGACGGTTCAATTCCCGGGAACTTGGAGTTAAAGACAGTTCTTAGCTGCCATGTGGGTAGTTGGGAATTGAACCCGGGTCCTCTGCAAGAGCAAGTCGGTGCTCTTAACCACTGAGCCATCTCCAGCTCCGAAAAGTGTAGATGTCTTATTCATTTAACCAGAATTATACTCCATGACTTACAAAAATAGCAATTTGTTCCAATGAGTGGAACCTAATGTTTATGTTTTGGAAAAAATCATGACAGTGGAACATAAGATTGTATTTTGAAATAACCTTGTTAAAGTAAAAAAGGAACAAGCAAGAGAGGTCATTGAGGAGAAAGGTAAACTAGTACACTTGAAAGGCAAAGCCTACTGCTCAAAGAAATGATAAAACAAGCCGGGCGTGCTGGCGAGGCCATTTAGTCCTAGCACTCGGGAGGCAGAGGCAGGAGAATCTTGTGAGTTCAAGGCCAGCCTGGTCTGGCGAGTGAGTTTCTGGACAGCTGGGTGCTAGAGGGAGACCCTGTCCCTCAAAAAGACCAAAAAAAAAAAAAAAAAAAAAAAGATAAAACGGACTCTAGAATTTATAACAGGACAAAAAGAGTATAGGGATAGCTTGTCAAAAAATATCTAAAATCATATGATTCAGAAATTCCACTAAGTAGGAACTTGAACAGATATTTGTATACCTGTATTCACAGAAGCATTATTCGCAGACCCAAAAGGTCTAAATGTCTATCAGTGACCAAACAGATAAACAGAATATTATGTACCCTATATACTGGAATATTATTCAGTGTCAAAAATGAAATTATGAAAAAAAAATGAAATTATGGGGGAGCTGGAGAGATGGCTNTTTTGGTTTGTGTTTGCTTTCAAAGGTAACTTGCTTGCTTTGGAATTATCTATTTTTTTGAGACCTTTGTGGACCACATTCAGGACTGGAAATGGATTCTTGGACTGGCTTTTGTTTTGGGTGGGGCAGTTTTGTTGCCCCTTGGGACCAGGTGTGGTGGCACACACCTTTAATCCCAGTCCTTGGGAGGCAGAGGCAGGCAGTTCTTTGTGAGCTCAAGGTCAACCTGGTCTACAGAGCAAGTTCCAGGCCAGCTGAGACTAAAGGGAGACCCTGTCTCAAAAAGACCAAAAGATCAAAAAAAAAAAAAAAGATCTCTGTTTTCTTCTAGCAAGCTGTGCCAGTGGAATGGGCCCTAGGCTGGGTCTCTGGAAACTGAAAGAAAGCCTTACCCTGCTGCTGCCCAGACCTGCCCTATTTCACCTACACAAGCCAAAACAAAAACCAACTTTGCCATCCACAACCTAACTTCACCACCTCGTAAGAAGAGGGGTTTGACCAAGAACCAGGGTTCTTCGTGAGGGATGTTTTCAAGTGGCCCTTGTTTTGAATAGTTGCTCAAATGACCTCCTATCCCCAAAGGGTTGAGAGCCAGAGGTTCTGCTCAACTCTGTCTCACCACGATGCAAAGATTCCAGGACAAACACTCTTCTGGAATACGAGGTTTTCCAACTTCCTCTTCTGGGTGCTCCTTTTACCACCAAGATGAGGGTTCCAGGTCAGCTTCCTCCTAACCTTGCCCTGGCCTCTCTCGGCGACCTCTCCCCTTCGACCTCTATGGGGCACACCAAATTGCCATTTGATTGCAAGGTTCTGCCCGCAGCACTAAGCAAGGGAGCAGTCTCGGACCCCCAAAGGGTTGCAAACACTCAGAAACTTTCTGGGGTCCCGGCTCCGGCGGGGGCGAGGGGGGCAGGCGCTCTGCAGCCCCCCCCCCGGGGGGTGACAGCTCGCTCGCTTTCCAGGGAGCCCCAGGGGAGATGGCGGCACTCTGGGCTCGTGCCCCGGCTGCAACAAGGCAGTCCCACCACGCCGTCCCATCCCGCCCAGGATGAGCCCCGCAACGTCCCGCCGGCGCACTCACCTGGCTCCGCGCGCGACCCGCACGCCGAGGCTCCGCACATCCAGCACCTGCCGCGCCCGGGGGCGTCAGCCGGCTCCTCGCCTGCGCTCGGGGCTGCGCGCTCCATCAGCAGCTGCTCGGGCATTTGCAGCTCCATCGCCTCGGCTGCCGCCTGCGCCGCGCTCTCCGGGGGCCCCATCCCGCGGCCCGCGCTCTCCCTGCCGTTGCGCGCCGTCTGGCGCCCGGCAGCAGCCACCCGGCTGCCCGGCTCTTCCGGCCGGCGGAGGGCCAGTACGCATGCGCGTGCGCCCGCCTCTCTCACCCCCCACTCCCCTCCCGCACCACCCGCCTGTCCTGCGCTGCCCTCCTGCCCGCGGTGCCCGGCGCCTGCTGCCCGCGGGGAGCCCTGCCCTGTCGCTCAGGCTGCGATGCCCACAGCTGGCCGGAGGTGTCCGTCCCTCTGCCGCTGCTGCGGTCAGGCTGGGCGGCACAGTGGTCCTTTCTGCCTTTGCACAGACAGAGGGGGACGCAGCCAGGCGCCACGAGTCCTGAGGCCTTCTGTTGCCATAGAGAGTGAGCATTTGTTTATTGGTGTGGTACCACAGGCAGCACCTCTGGGCTGCCCCGGAGACTACAAAGCTTTGTCTAGCATTTTAAGCATCAACTGTTTCTGTGGTATCTCGCTGCCACCTGACCAAGGGAGCTGGAATTTTCCTGGTTTTATTGTTGTTGTTTTTTTTTTTTTTCAGGTAGTGTATAATCATAGGAAAAATACAACTAGAAAACAGCAGAACCTATTTATATGGGCTTTGCAATACTAGGCATGCATCACTGGCATATTCTCAGTATCTCTTGCCTAATCTCCCCCTCTCCCTCTCTCTTCCTCTTCCTCTCGATCTTACCCCCCTTCTCCCTCCCCTCACCTTTCCTCCCCCACCCTTAGTTTTTCCAGATGCAAGTTTCAAATAATCTGACTAGACCCAATAAAGTTAAAGCTACCCGTCATTTGAGCCCAGTATTTGCTAACCAAATCCGCACTTTTTTTTTTTTCTTTTTCCCATCTCTTTGCTTGCTTTAAAGGCTTACCTAGACTCTGGGCGAGGGCAGACGTGCCTAAACTGTTCTAGATCTGGTCCCCAACCACATTACCAAACAAGGAGTGAGGGTAGCCTTTATCCAGTCATTGGTGCACACTGGTTCTTAGCAGAAACAGTACTGGGCTTGAAGTCAGGCTTTCCTAATTCTGGCCTGATTGCATGGTCTCAGTCACCACCGTGCCCCATGAAGACTTCATCATCTCCTCCACTGAATAGAGATGAAAAGTTTCTCTGTATACTTTTCAGAGTTGTTAGCAAATACAATGTGTAAAGTCGTAAGCCCACCTAAATTGGGGACTTTCCAGGCAGCCAACTGAGGTAGAAGTTCGGAGACAGTTGCTCCAAACAGGCTCCTCTGGATACCGGTCACAAGCCACAGTCTGCTTCTACTGAGAGAGTGAGGCCTTGTTTTGGTCTCTGGTGAGGTATGATTGCAGGATGGTGCAGCAACATTTCTCACCTTGCAGTAATGCAGTCCAGGATAATTGTTTCTCAGAGCCTCTTCCTCAGTTGGCCTCCTAAAGTCCTCGGCTTAGGTGGGCTACAACCTTACACCTTTTATACCAGTAACCAAAGAAGGTGGCACCTGCAACTCTAGTGACAGGTGAAAGTATAGGAAAGGCAAATTTTTTTTTTTTTTTGGTCTTTTTGAGAAAGGGTCTCTCAGCTGGCCTGGAACTTGCTATGTAGACCAGGCTGGCCTTGAACTCACAGAGATCCTCCTGCCTCTGCCTCCCAAGTGCTAGGATTAAAGGCGTGGACCACCATGCCTGGCAGAAAGGTAAATCTTACTTCTCCCCACTAACAACTGGAAATCCAAGATCCTGACAGTCTTGTGGCAGCAGCAGGAGTCTCAGTGCTTCACAGTTAGACTCTTTGCTTTCCCCTCCTGTTTGCATGCCAGAAATACCCCAAGTGAGGGTGTGTGCTTTAGGAGCCTTGATCTCTCCTGTCTCAGAAGGCATATCAGGCTGGCATCTTTATCTTTGTTTGTATTGTGTTTCTGGGGAAATAGGTCTCACTATATTGCCCAGGGTGGTCTTAAACATTTTACCCAATGATCATCTCCACTCAGCCACCTCAGTAGCTGGGACTGCAGGCATGATCTAAACCTGGTTATGCTTGTATCTTGCTGTTGATTTAAAAGTCTGAGCAACCCCCACAAACCCCCCAAAGAAGGTGTAGATTATTTTTTTTAATTTAAAATTTTTATTTTTATTTTTTTATGTGTATGAATGTACTGTGTCTGCGTGTAGGTTTGTGCACCCGTTCCGTGCAATGCCTTGGAGGTCAGAAGACGGTGTCAGATTCCCGTGGAACTGGAGTTAAAGACAGTTCTTAGCCGCCATGTGGGTGTTGGGAATTGAACCCGGGTCCTCTGCAAGAGCAGTCGGTGCTCTTAACCACTGAGCCATCTCCAGCTCCGAAAGTGTAGATTCTTATTCATTTAACCAGAATTATACTCCATGACTTAGGAAATAGCAATTTGTTCCAATGAGTGGAGCCTAATGTTTATGTTTGGAAAAAATCATGACAGTGGAACATAAGATTGTATTTTGAAATAACCTTGTTAAAGTAAAAAAGGAACAAGCAAAAGAGGTCATTGAGGAGAAAGGTAAACTAGTACACTTGAAAGGCAAAGCCTACTGCTCAAAGAAATGATAAAACAAGCCGGGCGTGCTGGCGCAGGCCTTTAGTCCTAGCACTCGGGAGGCAGAGGCAGGAGAATCTTTGTGAGTTCAAGGCCAGCCTGGTCTGCAGAGTGAGTTTCAGGACAGCTGGGGCTAGAGGGAGACCCTGTCCCGTCAAAAAGACCAAAAAAAAAAAAAAAAAAAAAGATAAAACTGACTCTAGAATTATAACAGGACAAAAAGAGTATAGGGATAGCTTGTCAAAAAATATCTAAAATCATATGATTCAGAAATTCCACTAAGTAGGAACTTGAACAGATATTTGTATACCTGTATTCACAGAAGCATTATTCGCAGACCCAAAAGGTCTAAATGTCTATCAGTGACCAAACAGATAAACAGAATATTATGTACCCTATATACTGGAATATTATTCAGTGTCAAAAATGAAATTATGAAAAAAAAATGAAATTATGGGGGAGCTGGAGAGATGGCTTAGTGGTTAAGAGCAGTGGCTGCCCTTGCAGAGGACCCAAGTTTAATTCCCAGCACCCATGTGGGTGCTAAATCATCTGTAACTCTAGTTCCAAGGGATCTGACTCTCTCTTGTGATGTCCGAGGGCACTACACCACATGAGCGCATTAATATACAGGTAGGCAATACACTCATACACATAAAATTTTTTAAAAAAGAAAGTATGACCCAAGATATGACATTGATGAATCTTGAAGACATTATGTAAATAAAATAGAGCATAAGGGACTCGTTGCATACTTGCACGTGTCAAAGGGGCCAAGCATCATCAAATTCATAGAGACAGGAGGTGAATGGTGGCTGTCAGGGGCTGGCGAGGAAAAGGAATGGGGGAATTAGTCTTCAGTGGACAGAGTCTCAGTTTCAGGAGCTGGAAGAGTTCTGTAGATATAAAACTGTGCTGATTGTATAGAAATGCCACTGAACTCTATACTTAAAATGGTGAAAATTATAATCATTATAGGACTGTCCATTTTATCAAAATTAATGAATTTATTTCCAAGACAGGGACGCATGTAGCTCAAGCTGGCACTGAATTCTATGTATAGCCAAAAATAAACTTGAACTTTAGATCCTCCTGCCTCCACAATCCTGTGCTAGGATTACAAGCACGCACCAGGATAAATGCTTTACGTGGTTCTGAAAGTTGAATCCAGGGCTTTATACATGCTAGTCAAGGACTCTTCTAACTACACTACATCCTCCATCCCTCAAACTCTTTTTTTTTTTTTTTTTTTTTTTTTTT